>BLXT01002699.1:414718-425273 GCA_019648995.1 Plakobranchus ocellatus
TACAAGATTCAAGTCTTTGAAATATTTCGATAGAGTCCCTGACATGTCCAATGTCTGAACTGTCACACCATTAACACTTACGCTACAAGATTCAAGTCTTTGAAATATTTTGATAGAGTCCCTGACATGCCCAATGTCTGAATTGCTACACCATTAACCCTCCGTCCACGTCTTCTGAGTCACTCTCCTCGTGAGAGTGGCACAGTGGATACCTGCAGAGACCCTTCTGTCGAAAGTTTTAGCCACGTCTGATGGGGGGCCTGAAAGCCTGAGATCATCTTGTTGTGGACTGACTATATATACAAATGAATCATAGTGGATAATGCACACTATGACACCATCACAGACATAACGCATCTTTATGGAGAACTTTGAAACGTTTCTAAGAAAAAAATTGTGTTGCCATGAAGGTCCATCACATCGTCTGAATATTAAAATGACTTTCACTTCTTGCTTCTAGCAACGCTTTGGTTAACCCTAGTGTTAAAAATCGCCATGGTTCCCAGACATAAACATTGAAATCGTGTCTGATTGGCGGAGAAACAAACTTGGGGAATCTCCGAAACCGAATAAACGCCACCACTTTCTCTTAAAATTCAAACAGAATGTGCGTGTGTGTGTGTGTGTGTGTGCTCAAGTGTGTGTTTAAATGTGTAGTCCACAGATCTCCCCACTATACACGCACAGGCTTTGAGCGTAAGAACATGTGATAGAATTTATTCATTTCTTGGAACCTTATTCAAGCTAGATCTGGTTCCCATCTCAATATTTCTGTACAATGCTTTAAAAACGAGGGGACAATTTGGTACTTTGTTTTTTGACATTTAAGAATATTCTATTTATTTATTTAATATTGCTTACCTCGCTCGCTCTTTCTCTCTCTCTCTCTCTCTCTCTCTCTCTCTCTCTCTCTCTCTCTCTCTCTCTTTATTCTTTGTCTCACTCCTCTCTCTCTTCTCTCTTCTTCTCTCTCTCTCTCTTTTTCTTTTAATCTCTCTCTCTCTCTCTATCTATCTCTCTCTTTTTCTTTTAATCTCTCTCTCTCTCTCTATCTATCTCTCTCTTTCTCTCTCTCTCTTTAATTTGAAAATTATTTAATTCCATAGATTAATTTACTAGCTGCCCCAAGTATAACGCAGGAGGTAATTTATACCAGAATCTTTTTAATAAATTCAGAGTACGTTTCCCAAAGTACTGTTTCGACTAGGGAAGCAAAATTACATTAACCAATTCAGTTCAATAGTAGTGAAATTCCCTTTCTTATCGCCATCTTAATTTCTCTTCCTATTTAGACTAACATTCTTTCTCTTGATTTGTTTTTCTGAGTATAAAGAGGAGTGAAACTGTAAATCAAATTATCATACAAGTGTTTTAGAGATGAGGGGAAGAATCCTTGAATGTTTGTGCACGAGAATGTTGGCAGAACAAATTCTTGATGCTGGTATGCTCATCACGTCGTAATGGTTGATGAGAAAGATGTTATTGTTGTCTGTGACTGAAGAGTGAAAGATAGACAGACAGATAGATAGATAGATAGATAGATAGATAGATAGATAGATAGATAGATAGATAGATAGATAGATAGATAAGATAGATAGATAGATAGATAGATAGATAGATAGATAGATAGATAGATAGATAGATAGATAGATAGATAGATAGATGAAGAGGCAGAAGGAGAGAGAGAAGGGGAGAGGGAGAGAGAGGCAAACAAAAGCAGAGAAAGGGACAGGCAAAGATAGAGAGAGAAGGGATTTGTCACCACAGAAAAGAGGAAGTGTAGAGATGTCATTTGTCACCTCAGTGTATGAATAGAAAAGTAACGAGAAGACGATTAGTGATTAATGGCACATCAGGTGGTAATACGGTTGTCGCTGCCCCAGTAGTGCACTTTCTTTCTCAACAAAATCTTTATTGATTGTGAGTCGGTGGACAGAAGAACAAGGAAGAGTTGGAGCGGGGGGGATTTGGAGGAAGGGGGTGGAAACAAAGGTGAGAGAGATTGTAGAGCTGGGGGGAGGAGGAAACGGGCCAAAGAGACAAAGGAAAGTTTAGAGGAAAGGAAAAGGGAGGGGGCAGCGGGACATATTTTTGGGACCTGTGTGTGTTTAATATACAAAGTGGTGGAGAGACAGAGAGAAAGAAAGAGAGGGAGAGAAAGAGAGAGAGATGCAGAGAGGGAGAAAGGGAGATCGTTGGGCTAAGAAGATGAGAGGGACACATAAAGAAAAAAAATGACAGATAGGTAAGTTGAGAGAGAGAAAAGAGAAAGAAGAATGCCAGCCACATTCGGACAACCAAGATGGAGGGCGATCTTGTCATGGGTGGACAGCATCTCACCAGGGTGATCGCACAAAACTGAAGGGTTTCTCTGCAGAGACAGCCGACCATGATGGTCGAAGAGCAGAACAACGGGCAGCGATGTGAACAAACAGCTGGACACAAAGGTCGAAGAGAACAGATGGCACCAGACATAGAACATAGACAGCGTTGTGAATGGACATCTTACCCCCCTTGGTCAAAAGGTATCATGGCGATGGACATAGAACAAGTGACCGCGATTTGAACGGACACCTAGATGCAGTGGTCTTAAGACATAGATGAGACATAGAATATCAGACGGCGCTGTGAATGGACACACGCAAACACTGGTCTTTAGACATAAATTAGACATAGAATATCAGACGGCGTTGTGAATGGACACACGCAAACACTGGTCTTAAGGCATAGATGAGACATAGAATATCAGACGGCATTGTGAATGGACACACAAACATAGATGTCGAGGAATGAGGCCATCAAGAGATGGACAGAATAAAAAGCAATCGGCCTCTCTGTAAAGACTGGAAAAGTCAGGCGACAACAGATATATAGAATACCAGGCAGTGACATGAACGATTGGGTTTGTGGGTAACACATGGATACAGCTTTTGATTCAAATACCATGGATGTTCTGAATTTCAGTATAGTTTTATTTTTCCTTCTGTAGCTCTTTCTATAACATCTCTAAATGTGTCTTTTTGTTTATATAATTAGTCATCTTATTTGTCTCCTTTCCTCTTTCAGTCTTCCCTCAGATTAAGACCCATACATGAACAAACAACGAAACTTCCCCAAAGCAACTCGCGATACTTAAATAGAACGGTATATAGTCGGATCGGGAAAGACCAATCTTCATGGCCCAAAGCGGCAGAAAAACCTATGACTGTTTGGCCATGGTCTGTGATGACGGCAAGCAGACGTCAGTTATTCAAGCATTACGGGCAGAACTTTGAAGCCTGCGGTCGATGGAATTTTACGGCCTATCCTCTCCCTGCCTCTATTCCTTTTTAGCATTTTAGTTTGATGGATGGCGTCCTTAACGGCATTGTTATTGCGCTGACTTTTATGTGATAGGGTGGACGTGGGAATGCTAGTGTGACATCCAGGTTTTCGTTTTCCTTTAAAACTGCATTCAGAAAGGGAGGAAGAGGTAGTTTGAAGACAAAAAAAATTTGAAAGATGGTGAGCTGAGAAAGTTGTGATAGGAGATGAGAGAGAGAGAGAGAGAGAGAGAGACAGACAGACAGAGACAGATAGAGGGAGAAGATAGAGAGTCATAGAATGATACAAAAAGAGAAAAAGACACACATATATATATATACACATTAAGAGAGAGAAAGAAAGAAATAAAATCATGCACACAAGAAAAAGAGAGATAGACTGAGACAGTATGAGACAGACAGAGAGAAGGGACAAAATGGAGAGAGAGAAGGGTGGGGGGAGAGAGACAGAGAGATGGAAACAGAGAGTGAGTGAGTGGGTGGATAAGACTACACACGCATAAAAGGAAAGAAACAGAGACTCAGTGAGTGAGATAGAGAATGAAAGAGAAAGAGATAAAGAGAGGAGAGAGAAAGACAGTGTAAGTGAACGAGTAAGATGAACACAGACACAGGAGAGCGAGCGAGCGAAAGAGAGAAAGAGAGAGAGGGACACAGAGAGAGAGAGAGCGAGAGAGAGAGGGAGAGAGAGAGAGAGAGAGAGAGAGAAGACAGGATGAATTATAATGTAATCCCCGCCAGAGCGTAAATCAAGGGTGCTATTGTTTAGCCTCTAGCCTGCTGATTGCTCCGATCACACGCTACGTCCCACAGTCCTTATCAGCACTGGAATCCCCATAACCACAGCAAAAAAATATGCCGTAATGGCTTCGCTAACTTCTCCTGCTCTCTAAGGGCTATGTAGTCAGGTGGATTTACTATCTAAAAGGTTTGGCACTGCTTCTCCACAACATACATCTTGTTTATAAAATATTTCAGGATAGTTATCTGGAAAATTCTTGACTCTCCGAGCTCTAGATTTCGGCCTATGCGTATAACAATCGTTTAATGAGGCACGCATGCCCATACACAAGTTTTAACAAAACAGTAGAGAGTGATGCCAATGTTATTACAAATTATTCATTTATTACACTGTTTTTCTTTTTCTTTATTACTTAGAGTTATAATGCCAGGTTGAAAATGAAAAAATGCCCCTATCGGGTACGAACAAGCTTGTTCCAGCACATTTCGGCAGAACTGTTTTACTATCTTATTTGATAATGTTAAAGAGAGAGAGAAAGTGTGAAAAGAAAAGGGAGTGATGGCACGATGAAGTAGACGAGGTGGGAAGGAATAAAGACATCAGAAATCAGGGATGTAGACTTAAGAATGTGCTCGAAACTTACCCACATGCACAGTGATATATATATATCTATGTGTATATGTATGTGTATATGTATTACATATAAAATACATGATCGAGATGAAAAGGAGAGAAGAAAGACAGGTAGAAAGAGATACGTTTGTCACAAACAGATTGCCAGATTTCTAAATCGAGAAGAGATAGACAGTTTTAAAAGGTCGAGACAATATCAGTGAGTGAGTGAGTGAGTGAGTGAGTGAGTGAGTGAGTGAGTGAGTGAGTGACAGAGAGAGAAAGAGAGAGAGAGATAGAGAGAAAGAGAGAGAGAAAGAGAGAATCGCAGACAAAGTGTGCGTGTTTTATGTGCAGTAAATCGACCTTCAAAATGTGATCTCAAGCTCAATTAGGTCACCTTCAGGGCTGGGCGTTAGTTGCCGCTCGAAGTCAAACGCTCGACAGAATTTGCGGATTCTTAACTGATTGAGCCACAAAGAGAGGGAGAGAGAGAGAGAGATAGAGAGAAAACGAGCGAGAATAGAGTGAAGGAGAGAAGGGGGAGAGCGCGAGCGAGGAGAGAGAGGGGGAAAAACGAGCGAGAAAAGATAAGAGAACGAGCGAGGAGAGACAAAGAAAGAGAGAGAGAGGAGAGGGGGGACGAGCGAGGAGAAAGAGGGGGAGATAAAGATCCTCATGATTAAAGTTTTATACCATTGAGAGGGAGTGTTTCCGGCGGAGCGCCAACTGTATGCGTGAGTAAATCAAATCCCCTTATTGTTTCAAGCCTGATCTTGCTTAATTAGCTTGGATGCTCGCCAGTACTCACGATCGACTCTACAACCCATTAGCTTGCGATAACAATGCGCGCTTTGGTCAATACATAGTCTACACATTTGTTGGAGAGTTTAGGCAAGTCGAGGGTAAAAGCAATGGCTAATTATTTTCATTTTTTACAGCTGGTTATTATACAAATTAAAATAGCTTGCATTTGTCCTTCCATTGTGAATATGAATACGCCTGAGTGTTTCACATTGATGTAGCTTGTTTGATCAGCGAAGTGACGCGTAGAAAAAAAATTAAATGATGAGTTTTTACGAGAAGTCCTGGTCTTAATATGAAGGAATCAAGGAAGAACTTTGCAACTTTCCACACATATTTTTCTCTCTACACAGTAACCCTGAGATATAACACATTTCTGCTACCACTCTCTGATATTCAAAAGTTTTTGAGAGAAAACTATGGAAAATATTCATTAGTCTTCAAAAATAATGTCTTAGTTGTAATGAAATCGACGATCTATAAGTGATTGTTTAAGGTGAGAAAATAGAAAATGAAATCTGAGGTGCTAGGCCTGGTAAATACTCTGGGTATCGCAGGATTGCCGTACTGTTCAAATGTCTGGATTTCTTGCTGTGCTCCGTGCACAGGGGTGACGTCATGCAGTAGTTCACGCCTTTTCCTTCTGTGACTGTTCCACTTCAATCATGATGAAACCTTCACAATACCAGAAACATGCCAACATGGTCATCCCACCTGGTACTGGTAACTTTGCCTTTGTGGTGAATAAGAAGAAGTGTTTAACATTGTCTGGAGACCATTTTCTATTCTGGATAAAATGAAGAATCCATTTTGCACCCACAAACACCAACTTCAGAAAGAAATGTGTGTGATGACTCAACTCCAACGAGAATTTTGCATGGTTCAAACCTTGTTTCCTTTTGCTCAAGTAAAAGGCGGGGGTATCTATTGCGCAGACATCTTGTTCATGTTAAAAATGGTTATCAAGAATGATTTCAACTGCTCCTACACTGGTTCTAGTTTGTTTTGCGATTTGTTCAACATTATGCCTGGGTGTCCAGCCATTTGTCGGTCTTGTAAGGTCATTACCTTTGCCACGGAAACATTTTCTTCAATGATCGCAAGTGATGGGTGCCCTTCACGAGCTTCATCCATCACCGGAATAAATCCATATTTGATGATCTTGTTGAGTATGTGACAGTACCACGGCAAGGACATTGGACAAAATAAACTCGGGCCATTTCCTCTGAAATCTTCCCAGGAGATTTTCTTCGCAAGTGTAGCTCAATCACAGAACAATGCTCAACAAGCTTCATGGCAACGCTTCACCAAGGAAAGACAAACGACTCTTGCAGATGATTTTGTTGAACCCTATGAATATCACATTACAGTCGCATTTTCCAGAAAAAAATTGCATTTTTTTTCTCTGGAGTAAATTATCTAAAGGCCGTCGGAATTTTATCATTCTACAGCGAGTCTTTCTTAGTTAGACTAAATACATATTGAAACCTCCTCAAAGATGTCTCAAAACAAGGAAATGGCAAAGCCAATGGTATTTTTACAGTCAGGTTATTATTGTATATGTCCTCTCGGTTACGTCTCCTTTCTGTCTCTTTATTTTTCCCTCTTCTCTAATGGGAAGATTAAGAGCTTCGAAATGCTATTTGCAGTTTTGTTCCTCATAGAAGATAATTTTAAGTTCGTATGCACTTACTATGACCAACGGTCATTTTAAAGTAAAAAAATGAATGTATCTTGTCGCCACATGTTTTAGTAATGGCTACTGGTTATAGACAAAATAAGAGTTCTTATATATATATAAAAGATTACGCTTTTTCATGTAAGTCATTCAACATTGGATGACCAGTTTTGGCAACATATCTTGAGAATAAAAGAAAATGAAATATTTTTCCATAAAAACAAGGCTTCGAAGATTCTTTGGAACGTCGAAATTGGGTAAAAAAATTGAAGCCAAAAGAGGAAAAAAAACATTGAGGAAATGTCCGAGCTGTGACATTCTGGTCGCCACCAGTGCAAATGAGGTCAGTTTGTGTCCAAATGTAAAAACAAATCTCGGGGAATTCAAAGTTTTTTTTGTTTTTTTTTTTTTAATGGCTAGGCGAATTCTTACACGGATTTTGAGGTCTCTGTTTTAGCTGGATTCGTTGGTTTTCCAGCGTTTTTAAAATTGGATAACCAAAGCTATAGAGATACTAGACATAAAGAAAGAGCAATGTATTAACAAAATTTTTCAAAAAATTAGTTTTCCTAATCAGTTCGACCCTCTGAGACAAGACTTGGCGGTGAGAGACAGGCCGTAAATTAACTGTTAGTCTGTGCCATTGTGAGGGAGATCCACATGAAATACTCGCGTCATGTATGGATCTCTGAAAGATGTAAAAGAAGTGAACCTTTTTTTTTTTGGTTTTATTTTTTCATTCCTGGCGTTCTGTATAGTAAGAAATAATGAAAATAATGAACCTCATCTAATTTTCTGAATAAAGCTCGTTAATTTCTAACCAGACTTCAATAACTCAGCTTGGTTTGTCCCCAAGGATTCTAGCTTTTCCCAAAGATATCTTTTTTTGTGACTTTTCCTCTAAAAGTCAAACTTTAATGGTCTAATCATCATACACGAACATCCAATTGTTAGCCTGAGAGCTTGTTGTACTGAATTTTGTCGACTACAATGTGCTTCGATCGAGGGTAATTTGAAGAATGTCTCATCCAATTTAGAATTACCAAAACCGCTTTCTCTTGATTTGCTTTCGTACACATACACACACAGACACACACACTTTCAAAATGGCTAACCAGCCTTTTTTTTCTTCGAATTTCACAGCACGGAATAATTTTAACACCTACACCGAGGCAGTCCATTTTATTTGCGAGTCCAGCCAAGTTTCTAATTTTGTATCAAACCGAGTCTCAAATTCTTTCTTTATTCTGTAAATGGTAAACGATGTGTGAGGACATACCCATTATAGCAGGGGTTTCTATTTCTATCTGACGTTAACTGCAAGACAGCATGGTCAAGGATCGAACTCGCGAGCTCTGGATTGAAAGCGCCACATTTCCCCAGAAATAGCAGCTGAATCAACAGAATAATTTGACCCTAGATCATCATCCGGGGTGAACACAATTTTTATATTATGTGGAGGGAAATCTATGTCTTAAAAATAGCGGTAGATAACGCGAGTAAAAAATCCATAACTGTCCTTCAATATAAGTGAAGAAAAGTGGGTAGGATGTTATTTTTTTTCCAGACAACACATATACTCTTTATTTACTGTATTCACTGTTTCTTTTTTTTTGGGAGGGGGGGGGGGGGGGGTGAGGGGGATGGACACGGTAGGAAAAGGCTCTCTTTGCTCATTTAGACTGCAATGATATATTCAATTATCTGTGAAAAAGATGATTTGAATTAAACAAAAAATACATGTTATTTGAAGAGACGAACTGCCAAATAAACTTACTGTGGAAAAAAATGGGCTGAGTTTTGACGAGATGGTTCCTTCAGTGCAAGCCTTAAACTTAGTTGCTATGCTTGTATTCTAATGTTTCAAGCATTAAAACATTAGATGAACGGTTAAATCTAAGAAGCTTTTTCTTTCTGTTCTTTGTATTTCAGACTGAAAAAACATAATTGTTCCCTGTTTGGTATAACCCCAATTGCCTTGCGAGACCGTCTTTTTCGTTACCGTTGTTTGATAAGATTCTACTGTAGCGTTAAGTTGAAACAATCTTTACACAGTTATGGACGAGCATATCAGATTAGAGCGGCAAGGAACACCTGAAAAACAAAGCGAACAACAAGCAATCAACACAAGCGGAACTGTTGTATGAAAAACATAATTGCAGTTAAAAAAAAAAAAAAAACAGGCTGAGTTTAATTAAGATGGTTTCTTTAGTACAACTCCTAACCATGGCTGCTGTGCTTGTATAGTTATAATAATATCATTGTTAGATATAACAAGCATTTTCTTTCTGCTCTTTGAATTTAAGACTGAAAAAACATAATTATTCCCTGTTTTGTATAATCCCAATTGCCTTGCGATACCGTCATTTTCGTCACTATAAGCCTCTAGTATGGCGCTACTTTAAAACAATCTATACACAGTTACGGACAAACATATCAGATTGAAAAGAGGCAAAGAAATCCTGTAAAACAAATAGCACATCAACAGCCAATCAACACAAGCGGATCTGATTTGTCGCAAACACCGATGACGAGAACAGCCCAAAATGCCGAATGATTCGCCTAAGATCGGCACGAACTTTGGAGCACACAATAGAAAATTTTGAAATGAAGTGGAGAAACCCAACCTATTTATAGCCCAATAGAAAAACACATGAAAAGGGCGGACAAGCTAGAGATCTAGGGCCGTACAAATAGTTCAAGGCAGTATAGCGTGCTCATCTTCAGAAATTAGGTTTCAATTACACTTCAGATCTTCGAAACCATTCAAAAGTTTACCGTAGGCTTATTCATGTGCATTTAGTTCCTTGGAATCGAACATCGGTGGAATTTGACTGAAATAAAATCTATATGGCCTTTTATAAAAATGTATTTGTCCGCCTTTTTAAAAATAGATTTGGATTTTTCCGAGCTATCGTGAAATCTTCTATTAGGGTAAAACCCCTGAGATCATCAAGCAAAGAAAATCATTAATGGCAGAAACAACGGGATTTTGTGGAATGTTTTTATGTCTGCTCCAAGCAAAGTGGAATAACTCGGCTCTATCAGTTTGCCATTGGCATTGCTCATCTCCCGTGGAAGAACCTATCTCTCTGGCCCATCCAGTTGATGGTACTGTTTCTCGTGCATAATACCCTACAATCAACTTGCGTGCTTGCCCATTGTATAACAATTATGTTAATGGTGGGCGGGCTCTCCGCTCTCGCATGCTTTTCCTCTAAAACTCTCTATTATTCCTCTATATTATTCCATCTAAACTATGGATAATCATGAAACTAGGTGCATATGTTGAATATTTCAACCGCTTTTCTCCAATATCTATCCTCGCCCCTTTTGTCTCTTTCTCTCTCAGTCTGTGTCACTCTCATTCTCTTTCTCTTTTATTCGCTCATCATC
>BLXT01002699.1:462738-479737 GCA_019648995.1 Plakobranchus ocellatus
GTTGTTGTTGATGATGGTGATGATGATAATGGCGACGACGACGACGACGACGACTACGTTGATGATGATGATGATAATGATGATGATGATGATGATGATGATGATGATGATGATGATGATGATGATGATGATGATGATGATGATGATGATGATATTAACGACCTTTGTTTAAAATTTAAAAACGGTTGGATGTCTAAAGAAATAGGGATAAAGTTCATGAATAAGATATTGATTTAGAGACTATGTCCGAGGCCTTGTATCCTTTTTTTAATTGAAATAGAATTTTCAAAAGGGAACCAAAAAAAAAAAAAAGGTTTTCAATAGGCACTAGGCTGAATAAAATGTTAATTCAAGCATCCTACTAGGAAAGGAGAACTAGTGGTGGCAGATGGAAATGCCAGCTAAGCTATAACGGTGGACTGAGGCGCCCTTCTCAATGCCTTGAATTTCAATCATTTATAGCAAAATCTAGCATTTCAAGCGATCGTATCGTGATAATTATCATTCTCTTAAATCTTGGGGCACTATCAGGCACGAGGAATCCAATGACAAGACAACCAGCATGCGTTTTGTTACAGCAAAATTGTTTTATTTATTTTTTTTATTATTATTTATTTTTAATAAAAATCGGTTTACAGCGTCTCGTTTTGGGTCAAGATGTTGCATCATTGTGACCTTTTTTTAAAGTTAACCCCATTTAGTGTTGACCTTACAATGCTATCCTAGAATAATCACAATGAGATCAACTGTCTAGGAAAGGGGAAAGGGTGTGTATGTGTGTGTGTGATTCTCAGTTTGTGCTATATAGGAAACATCAGAAATGAAAAAAAAAAAGATTTTTAGTTTTAGGTCACAAACCTCAGAAGTATTTTGATTAATTGTCTTCCAATCAAAACATGAACTCTTGTGACCCCTTCAAGATTCATGACCTATGACCCTTAGTCGAACTTTCGGTGTTGACCACAGAAATTAAATGTTTGTATTTTGACATGCTGTGGGGGTAATAAACCATAGATTAGATCAAACTCTAGATAATACTGACATTTTCTCGGCTTAATAAGTGATTTTAATGTAACGCTTATCCCACGTCTAGATCTAGATTGTGATCTTCATCCGCAGGCACAAGCCATGTTGTCATGAAAAGTCACTAACGATCTAGATCTAGATTCTAGATCGTAGACGTACACTACATTGTGTACACTATGACTATAATCAGAGTCTATTATCGAGGGCCTATATCTATTATAGTATGACTATAATCAAATATAGAGCCTAGATTTAGACTGGTACTAAATTTTCAAATTTCTGGTGGTGTTTTTCAACACGAATATTTATCTTCTTATACTTATAAACTTCTGCAACATTTAAGACAACGTAGTATATCTAGCATTAGTAGTAAGGACAGGCACTTGGCCTATAAACATCCCGACTTTTTTTTGTCACTATGTATAGCAACGGGTTAGCCAACATATCTTGAGCTTGATTTATGAGCAGAAAGTAATTGTGATTGTTTTTTTGAATAATAATCTATTACTTGAGTTTAAGTGTTACCTTTAATATTTCCACGAGTGTTGTATATATATTTGAGACTATTGTGAAGAAGCCTAGAACTAAATTGCGATTGCCTGATGTTCTAAGTGTTTTCTGCCATTCTAAACCTTGTCTTGTCGATTATAAGTTTTTGATTTGTTCTTAAAATGGTGTATGCCTTATCATAAATCATGGTATCATCTGCAAATACTTTACATAAAAAATATTCTGCCAATGTTATCTGGCAGATCATCAATAAATATTGTAAATAGAATGGAGCCCAAGATACTACCTTGTGGAATACTGCTGATAAGTTTTGCTTGATAAGCAGTCACATATACATACTCTTTGAGATTGATCTTGTAAAACATTTTTTATCCTACACATACTCTTTCAGATTGACCATGTAAAACATTTTTTATCCTACACATACTCTTTTAGATTGATATTGTAAAACATTTTTTATCCTACACATACTCTTTCAGATTGACTTGTAAAAATTTTTTTATCCACAGGAGAACACTACCTTGAATGCAATAAGACTGGAGTTTTAAAATTAAGTGGCAAATTGTGAGGAACAGAATCAAATCCTTTCTCAAAATCAAGCTAAACAATATCATTTGGTAATGTTTCGTCCATCAGAGCATTGATGTCTTCCATTGCTTCTAATAGTCTCGTTATATAGGAATGTCTTTTATTAGCCATGCCAACATTCTGCATGTAGTTTATTTTGTGTGAAATGTTCCAGAATGGCATCTTTAATAATAGACTCTAGTATCTTACATGTTATATATGTTAAACTCACTGCCTATAGTTGGAAGCATCCTATTTTGTACCTTTCTTGAAAAATTGCAGTTACTTCAGCATTCTTCCAGTCCTCTGGAAGTAAACCACTTTCCAATGACTTGTTGAAAACCTGACACAGTGGTCCAGATAACTCTTTGCTAACTTCTTTAGTACTCTGGTTCCTGAGCTTAATTGATTCCAAGGCCTACAACTTTTTTTTGACAGCAAGAGGAGTTATTTTTTTTTTGATTTAGTGAAATTCTATTAGATTTGCTAGCACCCTTTAAAGACGCTGCATTAGCAACGACTCCTTCATATTCTATTGAAGTTTTCTTTATATTTTTGCACTCAATTTAATATAATGTTTATGATCTGTGCTTTGTTTGGTTTGTAAATAATGCTTATACATGTTATATTTCTTTTTGATACCCTTATTAGCTTTTTTGGTCCATTCACATAAGTTTTGATTTTTTTAAAATCATTTTGATTTTGGGAATGCAGTCATCCATGCCGGACCTTGAAACCTTGTGGAAATAATTCCAAGACATATCTACATTCAAATCTTATATTGACTCCCAGTCATGAGTCCTAATAATTTTTCTTAATTTATCATGATTGCCCTAGCATAGGTCATATCTGTATCTCAGAGCATTATTCAACTTTTCATGTCCAGGATAGAATTGAAAAAATAAAACATCATGATCATTTATTCCCAGGCGATCTAAATGGTTAATGCTTGACGTTAAGTTGTCCTCATTTACTAGCACCCAGTTATTCATGGTTGCCTTTTGGTTGATATGTTTTCTTGTTGTCTCAGTTACTTTAGAATGTTAAATCAGAGAAAGATCAAGATCTAGAATCTCGTCTGTTACCTCTGGCACAAAATTCCACATTTCTTTGATTGTGGATTGTGCAATCTATATCTAAACATTCACACTTGTCTTTTTCAGAGCATATTACAAATGAGTGTGAACTAGGCATTGAGCAGTATGTCATCAAGCAAAGGCAAAATTGTCACAGGTGAATTATATATGGTTGTGTTATTTTGTTGTACCCTGGTTAAATGTTGGATTTATTTTAAGGCTTTGTTGATGACAAGTAAAAATGACATTGTCTTGCGATTTTTCAATTTTGAATTTGAAAAACTGTTTCGGAAAAAATCTGAACAGTTTAGCTACTACATGTAGTAGTAACAAAATACAATTTGCAATGTAACATGATTGCCTAGAGAGTTTTTTTTTTTTTTATTTGTTTGTATGTTTGTTGCCTAAACCTGATCTGTGTCCGTTTCTAGTCCAAGGAGTTCTCCAGCCACATGAGGCTGGTCTGACACTGACACATGAACACCTGTATGTTCAGGTGCCATCTTTCTACACTCCTCCTAAAGATAAGGTCTCCCAGGCTCTTTCAACAGCCCCATTTGAAATGAAGACCCTGGGATGGATACGTCAAAACCCGTGAGAACATTTTGACTTTCATTCACATGTACGAAGATGTCTTTTTAGTTCTATGAATAATCAAAATAATCTATATCCTTATAAACTGTATATCTTCATTACTATGCCTGCTCAAGCTTGGCTGCATCTTTGTAGAGTAAAAAGTGAAATGGGTCCCCTGCTTAGTCCAAGCATCAGGGAACCAGGAGTAGGGTCCTGAATGTTCTTAACATACGGCATTATGAGGTAGTTTGCCATTGCTTTCGTCGTTGCCTTTACCTTCGCTGGGTCTTAAGAGACCTAGCTACCCATTTAGTACTGGGTGGACACAAAGGAGCGATGAAAAATCAATCGATTTGGCCCAGTCTGGGATTCAAATCTTGGACCTCCCACTTGGTAGCCAATTGCCCTACCAGATGAGTCATCTTTGTGCAAATGAAAAATTCAGTCTGTGGAAAAGTTTAGTTGTTGCTTTTTTTGCAAACCAGTATGGTGCCACTTACTGCTTCAAGTTTTGCCCAGTCAAGGTGTCTTTACATTCAGACAAAAAATGAAAAAGGATAATGGGGCATCTTTTAAAATCAACCTTAGTATAGCATTGATGTGTTTATTCATAAATTATTATTATATGCATTCTTTTTTTCAGTTATACTCATGTTCCAAATCTTACATTTGAGGGAGAAGACACGGCTGTACGAGATGAGCTTCTATTTTTCAAAGTAAGGAGGTTAGACTCAGTACACTTTGTTTTTTTTTATCAGAAAGTATTCCATGTGTGCAGGCCAAATTGGTTGGTTAATAATGCTCTCTCTTATGTCAAATATGTTCAACGTAAATTTTACAATGTTTTCAAAAGTAATAATTAGATATAAATATGATTCAAGTTGTAGTTATATTTGACTGGCTTTAAATGAAAATCAATAACTTGAGGGTTGAAAACTACATGTACATGCTCCAGACTTTCCTTACATAAAGCATTGGAAATGTTTACCTCGTTACTGGATTTGATCTCAGTTATATCGACTTATTTTGTGAAACTGCTACACAAATTTTCCCTCCTCCAGACCTTTTGCTGAAGCATAGAGTTAAGGGATTGTATAGGACTTGCTTAACATTTTGTACTAGGTTGTTTCTTCCCCCTATTGAATTAACTTTTTTCTTCACTGCCTGTTTACGTCTCATCTCATCTAGAGTAACAATCATGTTGTTTTTGTCTGTGATTTTGAAATATTTCTAAAATGTCTAGAGATTGGCCCAAATTTGTTGGAGGTTGCATAAAGAACACTTTGAATCATGGAAGCAGCCAGGGACTGCATTCAATAAGCTTTGCAATGATGAAAATTGGAGACAAATTCTGTAATTCTGTGACATTTAAACTTTTGTAAAAAAGGTATTAGAAAGAACTTATAATTCTCTTTTCTCTTATATGTGGCATCTGACTCATTAGGGCAAGTCTCAAGACAAATGATTGTTACTGATAACTATTCATGATAGTGATTTTTTTTTTACTGCAGGAAAATGCTGGCAGAACAATTGTAGAAAACACAACTACTGACATTTGTGATAATGATTTATTTATTTCTTGCAGGAAAATGGTGGCAGAACAATTGTAGAAAACACAACTACTGGTATTTATCGAGACGTTAAGAAGCTCAAATATCTCTCAGATTCCACAGGTGTCAACATTGTATGTGGGACAGGTTGGTGTGTGCTAAATTGAAATGGCTTTCTAAAAAAAGGCATGTAAATATTAGAATGTAATCTTGGACAAACAACTAAAAAAAAATTGTCACAATGCCACTCATTACTTGCACTCTTGCAGAGGAGCAAAGCTGGTCCTCTGCATTCTTGGCCACCTCCTTTTTCTTCTGTTTAATTTACAGATTTGCAAAAAGCATTTCCTTAAGGTGCTTTTGGACTCGTTAAATTTTTATTGACTAACTTTTGTATTATGATTTTCATAATATGCTTAGTAATTTTCACATGCAAATAATGTTAAAAGTTTCATTAGTCTATTTCTTGTCTGTGATGAATATGGGAAAAAGATGAGAGTATGGTGGGAAGGGTGGTGGGGAATGTTTGGTCTTGAGGTGTAATGTTTTAATTGTCTCCTTCTTTTCTTTTCATTACCACAAACATAACCTAAGCCTCTTTTGTCAATTTGTCTTAGCCAACAGCTTTCAGTGTCTCAAGATCAGTCCTGAAGAACCTGAAGTATTATTCAAAATATTTCTTTTTTTTATTACTTTGCCTTTTTCAACAGCTTTTAAGACTGACATGTTGGTACATTATTATCAGGCAGAATGATTGGTTTATAATATTCAAGATCTATGCGAACAGCATTGCATTAGCACAAGCGCCTTGTGACAAATAATCTTTTGTAGAAAAACTATATACTAACATTAAGTCTGCTAAGAAATTTGAGTTTGAAAAATGCATTAAACTTTGATTGATTCATACCTATACTCTTGAGGTTTTTACACATCAGGTTTTTACGTGGACGGAGCCCAGACTGAGGCTGTACGTTGCGGCTACACAGAGGAGAAAATGGCCAAAGCCATAAGGCAAGATATTGTTGATGGTGTGGAGGGGGTGAAGTGTGGAATCATTGGGGAGGTTGGCACTGCTTGGCCTATCACACGTGTGTACATTGTTTAAATTTTTGTAATGTCCTAACTTTGAAGATGTGGCTTGGTCTTGTTTGATGATAAATTAGTAATTAGAATGCCTTATGTAATGTTATCTAAATAATAAAAGAAATAGGGGAATACACCCTAATTATCAAAGCACTTACAGGGCTATCAGGGACAGTGATGGCTCCTGCCTTCCTTCCTTGTCTAAGTGACATGAGCTAAGAATCATTCAAGTATGAAAATATAGAAGGGAGTTCTGTTAAAAGCAATACAAATAATCTTAAGGTAATTACACTATCACTCTAAATCCTGCCCCAATGAATGACCAACCTTTCCAAATATATTTGAGTTTAGTGGCAGCATCTTTTTTAAATTTTAGAGGGTTGTATGTCTACTGAACTGGCATTTTATTCATTTTTTGATTATGACCCTCCAAAGTGCACTTGAGTGGAAGTGCTTACATGGTTATTGTCAAGTGTGGCTTATTGTTTATTCGTCGCCCAGCCTTTGAGAAAAACTCACTCCGAGCGAGTGCGACAGTCCAGACTGATCTCGGCTGTCCAGTGATCATTCATCCTGGCCGAAACCCAGAGGCTCCAGGCGAGGCTATGAGAATCCTGCTGGAGGCTGGTGGGAAGGCTCAACACACAGTCATGTCACATCTGGACAGTGAGTTGCTTATTCTCTAGCATTAAGATAGCCAGGAATAAGTACATGCAGTTTGGGTTATTTGAAGTGGCCAGGAAAAATACTGCCTTGATTTATCTGAAATAGGATTTATCAGAATACATTATATTAAAGAGTCATTTTTACCAAAGATTAAATGCAGTATTTTTTAATGGGTAATAATAACATACAGCACAGTATTTATACCTGACATAAATATTTTCTCTTTGATCTAGTGTTGTGAAACAGTTTCTTAGTTTTTGAGTTTGTGTAATTGAATCGGACAGCACTCCTTAAACTTGCGACCCATCTCTCTTTCTCCTGCATGCTGCCTTAAAGCGCCATGGTCACATTGTGTACCTCACTAGCAGTGAGAACTTGCTTACTTTCATTTTTTTTGTTGTTGTGATAAAAGCAAGACAGGATGATTCTAGACCAATTGTATTCTTTCTACCCCAATCCAGTTGTGCAAGTCTAGGTCTAGTCTGGTCAATTTTGTGCCAGCTTTTTCTCTTTATTGCTCTTTGCCTCCACTTTGTCTCCCTTCCTTCTGCTAAGTGCATAGGCTTAGTTTTAAACATGTAAAAAAAATAAGGAGCTACATACTTTATACAGCTTGGCAGGAGAGAACCCAACACTGCACTATATTCCACAAAAATGGTCGAACCCATTAAGTGGTTTGTGAATATTTGTCACCTTTGAATTATCTGATAAGGCTTTCTGTCACTTTGAAAAGATAATTTTTTTTTAATATATAGGTCAAAAAGTGAGAAAATTCTTCCTCCCAATGTGTCTTGATATATCAGAAAATCAAATTATTCAAAATAAAACTATGTGATCTAGATAGATTGTAATCATCACCTCCTCAATTCTGTTCTCATATTTTAATTCCCTGTTATTGTTTCCTCTATGCACATTAATAATAGTAAATATAATATATCTTGTACAAAGTTGTAGTATTTTTGTTGTTTCTGATATTCTTGTTGTAGTGGTGATAATAAAAGTCACAATGGTTTCATACTTTTGAGAGATTCAGTTAAAATTGAGTCCCTTCTTAACCTTTTACTAGGAACTATCTTTGATATGAGTGCCCTGCTGGAATACGCCGAGCTTGGCTCCTATCTGGAATACGACTTGTTTGGTATTGAAGTGTCCCATTACCAACTGCTGGAGTCAGTGGACATGCCCAGCGATGCCCAGCGGATTGCGATCATCAAGAAATTAGTGGACGAGGGTCATCTAGAGAAAGTTCTCATCAGCCATGACATTCACACTAAACACAGACTGGTGAGTCTCTGATGTGCCAGGGTCATGAACTTTCTGTCACAGCAGAGTTCAGGTTTTGGTGATTCAAAAGACACCTTTTGGTTTTTTCAGTAATGATTCAAATCATGGTTTCAGTCTAGGATCTTTAATAATGAAAAGGAAAGGATAAAGTTTTATCTAAATGTGTGTGGTGTCTAAGGAAAAGGGCCCATAAGTCGGCAGGAGTGTTTTGAGATATATGCCAATAAGTGTTGATAGATGGTCAGACATAAAAAATGTAGTCCCACCAGATTATCACAGTTTATCCATTTCTAAAGTTTCACAAAAGGATTTGCTTGCATAGGATGTTTAAATAATTTTTATTTTTGTTCTAAAATTTTATGCTCTGAAAGTATAAAATAAAGTCCTGGAACTTTAAAGCTGATTTTCTCAAAACTGCGTTTTCATACTTTTGTGTACTCAGACTGTGATATCTCGAAAACTATGTAAGCTATCTTGAAAATTCAAAAACCAGTGTGCTCAGCATCAAATTTTCTTTAAGAAAATGTATGTACCTAAAATTTTCTTTCTGACGACTTATGGGCCCTTTTTCCAGGCACACAACTCAAATGGTGACCTACTAAAATCATGACCAATTACCAGATTTGCAGTCAGACATTGTTTGCTCATGTTTTCCTTCACTTCAGCCTTGGCAAGATTCTGGTACTCTCTCTCGATCTCTCTCTTTTTTTCCCTATCTCTATTTATCTCTCTCTTTTTTTTCCCTCTTTTTATCAGTTTTTCCCTCCTGAGGGCACTGGTACAGCAATGGCTTGCATTATAAAGTTAAGAATCGATCACAGGCTCAAGCCTCATGCTGTTGTGCTTTATTTGGCTACAGAGGCACTATGGGCGAGCTCTGCTTTAATGCAATTTCACTACACATAGGAATTTTTGACAGAGGAAATGAAGAAAGGGATATTGTAACAGTTGCAACTGAGGCTTCTGCAGTCGTTGATAAAAACATTCATTAGTGAATTTATGCATGTTTCCTTGGATTCACATTGTTTTATTGTATAGGCTGTCAGTGACACTTGCTAGTCATTGGCCCATATCTTTCCTTTTTTGCACTGACCCAGATGAAATATGGTGGCCATGGATATTCTCACATTCTGCTCAACATTGTTCCAAAGATGCTGCAAAGAGGGATAACCCAAGACCAAGTGGATACAATCCTTCAGAGGAACCCACAGACCTGGCTACAGTTTTTTAAATAATGCCATTAATCTAAGACTGTAATTTCCTCACCCCACTAACCAGCTTATACCTAATCAGAGAGCAAAAGAGGCCAATGTAATCTGCTTATACTCGGACAATATTTGAACTACCATTAGTTTTGAACATTTTAAATTCTATAACATGTATGAAGTCTGACAAAAAGAAAACAACCAAAGATCTTTACGCAGCTGCCTGATACATGTTAGACACAGTTCATGAGTGCAGCATTGCAAGCCTTTCTACCTCTTCTCATGGGGTAACTAGCAGAGGCACAATTGGCATACCCAGTAGATGCTTCACTGCCACGCAATAGTGGCTGGTTCAATCATAATACCAGACCACATTTTTTGTGCTCCTCTGTGTCCACAAGTGACAGCTTTTATTGAGAAGCAAGGTCTTTTTAATTTTGGCGGAAGCCAAGGTGGCAAGGTATGCAGAGGTAAACCACCCAGCATTGCCAAATGCTGAGGGAAAAAAGATTCGACACTCTGGTACCAAATGCTCTTCCTGAGTATCCAACCGATTCAACTTTTTATCTCCTTCCATATTTTCACAGTTGATATCACAAATGATATGCCCGAGGTTGTTTTACATTTTATTTTATAATAATAATGACTTCAGCCTACATATCTGGTAATTTTCATGTCAATCAAAAAGGGAAGTTATCTAGTTAAGAATTTGTAAATAAATGTTATTGATATCGTTCTTGAACTTCCTTGATAAGATTTAAAATCAAAAGAAAACAAAAAACTATATTTGTTGTTGTTGCATTATGTAAATGTAAATATTGTTTGCTCTGCCAATTTCAATGCCTGTACTTGCAGTTGCAGCGTTTAAAATTGAAATGAGGTGGATTGTTGAGGTCTAGATCTGAAAATTTGACAATGAAAGCTTTTACTCTGAGTCTTGAGGGCTAGAGCAGAATCATAAAAAAAAAAGAGGAAAGCTAAAATTGCCTCTTATGTCACTTTTTTCAAAGAGCTATTTGTGACTTTTGAAACTCTAGGGCTGGTTTTATTGGAATACCTGGTTGTGCAGTGATAACAAGCCCTGACTCAAAGTGTGCTGGCAAATTAATGGGGAAATCCTAGACATTTTGTACAAAATTAGTGTTGAGAGTGGGATCTAAATCAGAAATCTTTACTGTGAGACTTGGGAAGCTGTCAGAGATCTCCTCTGCTGTACTAAGTCTGCCATGGAAAAATTTCTGGCTGCGTCGATCATTTAAAACTTGCAAAAGCTGAGTTGCAATTTATTTTGTCTTAAAATGTGTGTAAGTGTATAAGAGTTATAATAGGGAAAGATCTACTTGGCAGCTGTTTCATTAAGTGTAGAAAAGTGACACTGTGATGTTGAAATAATTGAAACAATGAATTTGGAGCTTATAAAAATTAAAAAAGATAAAATAAATAAGCTTTGACATCCATTGACATATTCCAAAGCTACAATGTATTTGATGTAGTAATGTAATTGATCCTTTTGTTTTTCATGCCAATTTGGTGTTCAAATCATGTGGGACTCATTAAGTTCTTGAGTGTAATAGTCTGCTTCCGGGCACCATTTCAAGGTTGGCAGAAAAAGTCTCACAGTACGCCAGAGTGGCTGCGTCACTATGTTACCTGTTATGCATGACAGAGTTGAGTTACCTGCTAGGCATTCCGGCGATTCTCTATGAATAGGCCTACGCTCTATTGTTACTCTGTTGTAAAACTGTAAAAATGTTTATGAAAAACATTTTAAAAGTATGAAACTTTATTATTACACTCCACACTGTTGTTGCAGCAGATTATCTTCAGGGAAATCTTGTGAAAATCGGTGTTTCTTTAAATTTATTTGTGTAGAGGTCCTACAAAATAAGTCCAGTAGTGACTTCACTACTGATGTCTACATGTGAAGATCTTTATCTAGGTATGCTATGGACTTTCTCTTGAATCTTAAAAAAAAAATTATTAAAAGCTTGTTATTCTGTATTTTGAAATTTCGATTCGAACTCAGTAGTTTAGACCAGCAACTCGACTCATTATGTGGGACTGCTACACATTTGTACTTTTGTGAAGAAAGAGTTTAACAAGATAATTTATTCTTTAATTTGGAATACAACTTCTTTCATGGATTGTTAATTACAGCATTTCGGCTCTATGAATAAGCTTATTTTTCTGTGACTTATAATGATATCGTGTCTGTGGCAGACTGATAACCTCAGTTTTAGAGACTTTTAATATCAGTGGGAGCAGACTGAATCAGTGCAGAACTGCTCATCTTGTTTCATTTTCAAAATAATGTCCAGGAATAGCTATATACACCCTTCAAAAATCTTTTTATTTGAGTTTTAGAAATCTGTTAAGTCTAGCGTACACCTTTAGCAAAATAATATTGTGTAACCTGTGGCTTTTAACAGATACATTTTGACAGTAACAAAGGAACACGGTCAATCTGTTCACATTAAAAATTTGCATGAATTAAGTTGAACCTGTGGCAAACTTTGAGTATAAAAAAAATGGCTATAGAAAACCTTCATGGTGCGCTGCTGAGTGTCTTCTGACATTCTTTTTGTCATTGGACTAAACACATTAAATGACAATAAGGAATGTCACTCTCAATATGTGCGTTATAGCTGTTTTACAACAATGCTAATTGTTGAAAGGAGATTCAGTGGAATATCATTAGAACTTGGAGTCAGTGGGAAACACTCTCAAAGCAGGCCAAGATATTTGGACAGTTTTGACATCGAAAAAAAATATACATGACTGCTCATCGTGTCACTAGTGCTTGAATTTAAGTCAAGGATTTATTGGTGGCTGCCGCACATCATTAACATCAAACACAGAACATACTTACAAATGATGCATCTAACACGAGGGTAGAACACTCGAACACGCTAGACACAGAGTTTGCTCTGACCAGCACAGAAACAACACTGATGGCTCATGTGAGATGTCTCTAACACAAGAGTAGAACACACAAACACGCTAGACACAGAGTTTGCTCTGACCAGCACAGAAACAACACTGATGTCTCATGTGAGATGCCTCTAACTCAAGAGTAGAACACACAAACACGCTAGACACAGAGTTTGCTCTGACCAGCACAGAAACTACACAGATGTCTCATGTGAGATGCCTCTTACACAAGAGTAGAACACACAAACACGCTAGGCACAGAGTTTGCTCTGACCAGCACAGAAACAACACTGATGGCTCTTGTGAGATGCCTCTAACACAAGAGTAGAACACACAAACACGCTAGACACAGAAACAACACTGATGTCTCATGTGAGATGCCTCGTGAAAACAACAAACACAGATCTAGTGGCTACAGACACAGTCACAACATTATATATTGAAACTTCTTCTGATATCAAACAGACAACAGGACAAGCTGCTCACACACAACTAGCATCAACCTCAGCTATGGCGGTAGTTGAGAGTCAATCTGTGGATTATATGATCAGCCATGTGTCTCACACAGATACACTGAGTACATTGTCTGATAATACAAGTATACAGGCAGGGCCCAGAGAAAGAAACAGATATGTCACACATAAACACATTCTGACCACATGAGTTCATACACATAAACAACACAGTCATACTTGTTTCAATCACAAAAGCCTCTGATCTCATCCAAAAGCAACTTGGCAATGGAAGCTTCTAGTACTAGTATATTCAACCACATGCACACTGTAGCTCTCCACTTGTTCCCATGGTATCATCAACATTTGTTAAACCAAAAGTGATCACTAAAGACAGCATTGCACTGTCTCCACTGAAGCATACATCTACATTTAGCCATTTTCTTAAGCCTCTAGACCAACCACTGTCAAATTAGAGGAGGAAACGGTAAGCACACATTTAGTCAGATGGGAACTGAACACGGATCCATACAAAGAGATAATAAAATGCAAAACAAAGGGACAACCATTGCTACTAACTGCAAAGAGTTTATTGCACCTAGAAAGCAACTTAACAAGTAAGGACACCAACTAAATGAAAATTGGTTAAAATATTAAACAACACCAGAAAGGCGCTGGACCATCACACAAAGCACAGTTAGCT
This sequence comes from Plakobranchus ocellatus, assembly GCA_019648995.1. Classification (NCBI taxonomy): domain Eukaryota; kingdom Metazoa; phylum Mollusca; class Gastropoda; family Plakobranchidae; genus Plakobranchus; species Plakobranchus ocellatus. The sequence continues at coordinate 476,368 of BLXT01002699.1, forward strand.
GTAAAATTGAACAGGGTACCAATTGTTTGAAGAGGTTGAGGTTAGGCAGATACTGTAGCAGACTTTAGTGATGAAAGAATGATTGGAAATGATTTAGCAGCAGGGCAGCAAACATGGGGCATGCTGTAAAAGGTAGGGGTTCAGCTAGAAAATGAAAAAATTTGTGTCGGATCTTTCTAAAAAAAACTAGGGAAATTACTTCAGATTATATGGACATAGGAAAGAAAAAGTTTTTGGGTGAGTATGGCAAGGAATTTGAAAGTACAATGGCAGAGAAGCAGGCTTTGAACAATTCTTAGATAACTTACTTGATTTGTATAACAAAAAGAGATTACTTTCATTGCACCATACCTCAATTCCTGACAATGAAATTTGAGTGAAAATTGACAGTGGGTTTGGAAGTGGGCTTATTAGCCTACAGTTCAATGTTTGGAGAGAAAAAAGTATTAAAGCAGTCCTGAATGGCGATTATGACTTCTGATGCAAAAATCTATGGATTGTCATGACCATAAGGCGTCCATCCATGCTTGTTGTGCTTGAAAGGTCGAAGAGACATGCATAAAGAAGTCAAATCTATTGAGCTGAATTATAAAACATCAGATAGTCTGTTTGTTGAGGATAACAGTCTGTTCCAGAAGGCTGATGGTTCTAAAAGAGAGGCAAAGAAAAGTTTAACTCGCTTCAGCCATCAATGTTAAAAATAGAACTAGATAAAGTTGCCTCTTCTCATATCCATATTTTGTTAGATATTGTACTCAACAACATACCATTATACCAAGTTTTAAGAAAATGCTGCCCATGCTATAGAAAAAAAACAATGTGTCAGTCAGGGGATTATCTCACCGATCTAGGTAAAATTGTTAAAGCATGGAGCTTAATGGCGACAAGCTTAAGAACTTCAAAATAGACTGCAATTTGCACTTGGCTGTTTAGTTTTTAGTGAGGCAGAGGGAGACATCCGACACCAGAAAGCAGAAAAGGGAACTATCGCATCTTCACCACTCAGAACACTTAACCCTAGAACAGTCCTGTAGTTTTATCTCTTCACAAGATTTGATCTAAAGATAGAATCACACCACAAGCATATATATATATATCATAGTAGGTCTTTCGATGTTAATCACTGTCACAAATACATGACTGCAGACGTTTACAAGACTCTCACCCAAACAATAGTGAAACAGACATAAGCATGCACAAACATTCCAATACTTATAGACGAAGCCTTCCAAATCACAGTGCTGTATGATGTTCTTAATATAAAAAAAAAAAAAGTGCACACAGGAATTTCACTCTAAACCCATCAAGGAAGGATCAGTTGAAGACATTCAAGCACTATTAAACAACTACATGTCAATATGCAGAGGGCAGATACCTAAGAAAACATTCTCTAAACAGTACACATAACACTAGAGAAATTAGGTCTGGGTTTGATAGGAGAAAAGGGTACATAGAGCAGCCACCCCACGATTTTTTATAATCAGTAAAATTTATAGCTAGAGGTATCACTTAGCACACAGGAATTGAATCATATACATGTAATGACAACATAATTAGTAAATATTCTATCTTCCTTAACAATAACATTATGATAAAATTATGCTATTTGCCAGTCTACTATTTTGCCAATGTATGTGTCTGCACTGGTATTTAAACTTGAAAGTAAAAGTAATACAATATCAAGATGCTAATGCTGAGAGAGTTATTGTTACACAAGTTTAGAATGGGCACCATCCTCACATCGCAAAATAAATGATTGTGATGCTATAGATAATAGAGTATTTCTATTAAATAACCCAAATCTAACCACAAGTCACCGCAGAAATTTTTTAGCTTTCAGAGGATAGGTTTTTTTTTTACGGTTAGTGCCACTTATAAAATTTTTTGCTCTAGTAACCAGTTCAATAGCTTCTCCATAACGGTAATCAATGTTAAATTTTAAGTTTCCCTAGGGCCAATTTTAAATTTGTGTGAATAAAATCATCACTTTTTAAAACTTCAAGGTGGCATTGAAAAAATTTTTATGATTAAATACCCGTCTAAATGATCTATTTGAAGTTAAACTTTTTTATTTTTTAAATATATTTTCTTACTTCACATGTTTAAGTGTGCTGTTTCATGTCTGTGGTATCGATTTTACTTCTTTTGAGGCCTAATTAACATAATATAAAAGATTACAAAATCACAAAATAATAGCACAAGCACAGGCACACTGACTCGGGGTCATGCTTGGTTGGTTATGAATCTCATCGGTTGGGTGACCCAGCAAGAGCACTTAGGGGACGTTCAAATATAATCTTAAGCCTTTGGGGGGGGGGGGGGTCTTGAACCAATGTGACATTACACTTTTGTAAGGGAAAAAAATAAAAAGGAAAGATATGTCAACTTAAAAAAATAACAAAAATGGGGAGAGGTTTAAGATTGCAACAATAAGTCAATTTTTCAAAATTTATTCAAATTCTTTCATCGTCCAGGTATTTACCAATTTACATTACCGTACTCAATGATTACTGAGAGCTCCAGGTCCTAAGGATCCAACACAATTTACTCTCCGGTAACCAGTTGTTGACAATTGTTTAAAATAAGCAACTAGTATGTCCGTTAGTTCTTGTGAGAGTTTTAATAAAGAGTCCAAGGTTCAAATCCTAAAGAAAGACTGTTGCGGGGTATTTTCTTTCAGAACCACTGACGCAGGAATGCGCAGTTTGAAAAAATAGTTAAATAATAGTGGTTTTGTAACAACAGTATGTATTCTATACTCCTTCAAACTTTCAACTTCTCTCGGCTGCTTTCTAACCCAGAACTCAAGAAGAATGCACTCTTAACATATATGTCCTTTAAACTTTCAACTTCTCTCGGCTGCTTTCTAACCCAGAACTCAAGAAGAATGCACTCTTAACATATATGTCCGCTAAAGCCTTGTATAAGACTGAGACCTAGCCTATCAGGCCAGAACAATGACCTTGCGTGCATGCAAAATTTCATCATGTCGTAGTTATTCAACATTTTGAAAAAGACAATTCTTAAACTAAACTACACTTAATGCTTAATAAGTTAACACTCTATTGACGATTTTTATTATTATTACTGTTATTATTATTATTATTATTATTATTATTATTATTATTATTATTATTATTATTATTATTGTTGTTGTTATCATTATTATTATTACTGTTATTGCTAATATAATTCTTATCATAACAGGTCAACAATGTAATATTACAAGGGGGGTGGGGAGGGGATCAAAAAGTCCCGAAAAAGGTGTAAGATTATATTTCTTCAGCCCCTTATTGGAGAGCTAGGTCACCTTGCTAAAATAGCACTGATATTATGCTAGAGTAAGCAAAGCAATTTTACTGTGTTCTTT
>BLXT01002699.1:529711-540699 GCA_019648995.1 Plakobranchus ocellatus
GAAGGACACACTACTAATAAGGACAAACCCATGCTTTAAATGTCACCTATCTTCACTGCACTGCACTGCACTGGACCTATGAACCAGCGTGAATGCTTGCAATCACTCACTGTCATGGCGCTATCACAAGTTAAGATTGAATTCTTCCATTTTGACAATCACTTCAGTTTCAGGTTTTCTTTATAGTTACGTCATGTTCATTGCGCGTACTTTTTTCCTCCTATCTTTGTCTTACATGCCCGTATACCGGGACAACACAGTCGCTAGTCATGGTCCGCTACCTGCCCGTACGTTCTCGGGCGAATAGTTTTTGACTCAGGCTTTGGGATAGACAAGACAATAGAACGCAGCTGTCAAATGGAAATTAAGGATAAAAATGTCCTTAAAACTGAAACAGCATCATGAATTACATATTTCGTTGTGATGTTCAGGCTCATGAATTGTCGAACTTAATACAGAATGCAAAGGACATTAAACTACAATAATTAGCGGGTAACTAACGGAAATATCGAATCGCATTGAACGTAGCATGACGTCTTAAAAACGGTTTTACACAAAGTCCCAAAATCAGCACATTAAAGAGAATGACGACTAGAATGCTTTCGGAGTTTTGGTTTTTCCTGTTATTTTGTTGCTTTGTCCCCTTTTTCTGATCATTTTCCGCTAACGAACATTCGGTGCTTGATCAATGAATAGGTAAACAATTTACCCAAATGTAAACCAGATGTTTTATGTTCAAATCCAAATGGATTCTTGTGTTAGTAATTCGATGTGATGTCACTTGAGTGAGTTCAGAATGCTTGTACAAGTTGACACTATCAAAAGTAGGTTGAACTTCCATACCACCCATAGGAAACGTATTACGACATCTTGACATGTGTACAAATGCATATGGATCTCATCTTCTAATATAATAAATCCTATCGCTAAAGCAGGTCTCACAGATGATAATTAGGGGACTGTGATTGAGAGTTATTTTGTACCATGATCTGAATGTGAAGGAAGGCTAAAACTGTAAAGATAACGATAGGTTGATATTGCGCAGTATTGCAGTAGAGTTCAGTCTAGAATGTCAATACTTCAGCACATAACTCGTAAGATCACTGCCCCCCTCAGCTCTCCCTCTCCCCGACCGTGTGGCTGTTATCACTTTAGTGGACCAGGTAACTGTGTCACTGTAACGAAGTTGCTCTAACCTACTTCACCGATTAATATTGGGCCTATCAATACCCAATCATGCAAACCGTAGGGCATGGAAGAAGCATCATACCTGTATCTGTAAGCATCAAACTTAACCTTTGAATCTTCGACCGACCCGACAGGCATACCGTAACATTCTGATACCGCCGGCTGCAAGTAGAGATAGTGCAAACACTTGAGAGTGTTGCGAATACACCATCGATAAGTGTAATCAATGAAACTTGCTTTACAAATTGTAATACACCGCCTTCTCTGGACTATAATGTTATATACTGTTTACATCAACACGATTATATGGATTATTACACATCGATATGAATAGCCATAACAAATATCATCAAAACCAACTAAAAGCTCGCTTCTTAACAGAACTACTTTAATCGTCTACGCACCAGAATTTCAGCCAGATAGAGGTTAGGCCACGGATAGGTTAGACAATCGAAGCGTATTTTGTTACGTAGTTACACAGTAATGCAACCACTGCTCTAGGTATAGTTGTTAAAATATCACACTGTGAAAAATGTTCCTCTTTTTTCAATCAAAAGGAAATATAAAACATAAGCATGAACAAAAGGTCTGAGGTACAATCATCGTGCAATTTATTCAACAGTTAGGTAAACAACATGCACTTCCAATTATTACAAATAGAAAAATTCAGACTTATTTTAACTAAAAAGAACAAATTGATACCCTGCATATACCCTTTCATGAACAACAAATAGACATGTATATTTTCATTATAGTATTCATGAAATAGCCCAATACCCAACATGCACTCAAAGTATTCATGAAATAGCCCTTGAATACCCAATATGCACTCTTATTTGTAGAACAAAATATTAGAGACAAATACAGCAGCTGCTACTTTAGAATATTACAAAGCCACACACATAAACAACACTTGTACTAAAAAGCAAATAGACTCATAATACACAGAGTGATTGACTTTATAGAGCAACTTTCTAGGGATCAAACCATGTACCTTGATGTAAGGCTGGGAACGAAGAGTACGTTTCTTATATTTAGTACATGATCATTGTAAAAAGTTGTCCTGATATCTCGTAAAGACATAAGACACTCTTACAATCACAAGATGTAGCATTGCTCTACACACACATAACCCAATCCAATAAGATTTCCTGTTTTCTCTATTCCTGGTCACCTGTGTGATTTTATCATCTGCACTACAAACAACTAGAAGACTCTTTCGAACATGAACAAATTCAAGTGCGTATTTTTGCTAAGCTTCAGCCTCATCTTTGTCAATGAAAAGGCAATTAGTGCTTTATTCGATATTTCCCGAATCAGTTCCAAATATCGAATAAATAAGAGAGAAGAAGAGAAGAATCAATACGCGCTCATCTTCATGAATGCTCGGAACTTAAACCCTTACATTTACCCTTATATCTCTCATCCAAATCTGAAAAGTCCACTTTTTAATGTACATCATTGTAAAGAAAAATACTGAGGCTATTTTGATTACTCCTAGAAACATATAGATGATTCTTCTCATCTATGATTAATGACTGTCATACCATATTGCAATAAAGTTATATTGGCAAGAAAACAATCTATAAATGTTTCCAGTTTTTTATTAAAAAAAAAAAAAAAACAAAGGTAATCTCGTGCGGAAAGTCTCTCCATTTGTAATCAGATCCCTACGAGGAGTGAATCACCGGTTTGAGGGTACAAAGCAAAGGCACTAGGATGTCTGTGTGTGGATTAATGTCATTGAAAACTCTCCAGTAAAAATTCCAACCTGAGCGTAAGGCCATGGGTGAACTGTAGTCTTAGAACAGGCAAATTAGGTATGGGCAAGGTCTAGATCAGAGTGTATCGGTGAATTATACGATCTTGAAAAGGCAAATCAAGTGTGGTCTGCAGTCTTGGTCATGCAAATTGCGTATGGAAATGTTCTAGGTCTGAGTGTATCGTGAACTGCACAGTCTTGCAGCAGGCGAATCAGGTATGGTCAAGTTCTAGACTTTGATGTAACGCTGATGATATCACACGGTTCATATATTAGCCTTAAACTTTATGAATCTTTCATTCCTTCCTGAACAAGTAGGCAAGTGCCTGAACGTGTGCCTTCATTTCTCTCTATCTCGAAGGATAGAAATTTGAAACATAGGCTGTGATATCTCGATAACATGTAAGATGGATGGCTTCACGTAGATTTCCTTTGTCTTGTAAAGTCCTTGTTTGAGATAGCAAACTACAGCGAACACACTGTTCACGATTAGGTGCAAAATTTCTCATCCTTGATAGCTTACATCGTGCCGCCGAAACTGTCCACACACCATCTCTACCGACTAAGTTGAGCCAAGCCAAGAGCTACACTGACCGCCGCCGCTATTACAATTTCCGGTTCCGTCTCGTCGCCCGAGATTGTGGAATGGAAGTCTCGCCAGCAGACGAGAACTGTTATGATGTCTCGCTCCAACTCTTCCCGCTGGTTTTGTGTCTGCTGCAACTGAATCAACATGGCGTCCACATCCTGAGTGTCACTGATGACGTCATACACCCAACAGTCTGCCTTGGGCTTGGATTGCCGGAGTTTCTTTGTTTCAAGGGAAGATGTGCTCGGGTTTGCCATTAACATTTCCATAATCAACCGCTTCAGTTTTCGTATGTTTCTGATGAGCATCGCCATGTAACCATTTATTACAGACACAAGTTCTCTCACCAGAATAATCAGACTGTCGTTACTTTCAGGCCTGGAGCAGACGAGCTTTGCACTTCTCTCGAGATCTCGCGTGAGTGAGCAAACTAAGGTCTGGTTGACCTTGATTAGTCCCTGGAGTCGGGTCTCCAGCTCGGGTGTCGTCTCCTCGCTGTCATCATCCTCGAAAATATCATCAATAGCCTCGGCCAGAATGTGGCACCCGTCCTTCAGGGACAGGCAGTCTTGCCACAGCTCGTCTACACCGCGCACCCGCTCGGTCTCACTGATGGAGCCGCGGAAGAATCGAGCGCTGCCCATCTCCTCCCCATCGGAAGTGTGAGTCCTACCGGAAGACTGTTTGTTGCCCATAGCAACAGTCATGCAGTTTAGTGCTGTGACCACCAGTCAATCTGCGACCCAGGTACAAAGCTGAGTCTGAGAATTCAAAGGAAAGAGCAGTTAGTGGCCTGCTAAAAACTATCAGTATTCTTCATCCAACAAAAGAATGTTGCTGTTCTATATGGATATAGAAAAACATACAACATACAACATTATGCTAGTTTTGGTTTAAGGCAACTGCGGACCATGTATCTTGTCCACTTTTTTGGATCTGGTGATAGGCCTAATCATTTATCTAAATGGTTAATTCTTTTTTAATGTCCTACACAATCTTATGACATTGTTTGTTGCGTGATTTTATCTGTGACCCCAGTATGGTGATAACCTTTCCTGAACCTAATTCTTTATTCTGGCCTTTGTGCTGTACATTTTATCTTGATTCATCGATATGAATATATATATAATAGGAAATCATTAAATCCGAAATTGCCTTGAGACAGTTTACTTTGTTTTCAATAACTGGTAAGGATATATAAAGCTTTACGAAACACAGAAGCGAGGCTAGGCTATCCCAAGGCTTGGCTCAATTCCTACGGTAATGATCTTTCATTCTGACAAACGGCATGTAACTTCAGACATGGAATGAGAACTTCCCTCGAGATATTCGGCTGCCTCGACACTACTTCGAGGGCAGGCTGATAATTAAGTTCCGTTTGCTAATAACTCAGTCGATTTTCATCACATCGACCTAAAATTTCATACATATACTCTCATGCAAGAATGAAGACAGTATATGGTGAAATGTGCATTTCAGACTGTGCAGTTCGCAAATGGGTGTGAATTTTTAAGGGAAAGACCCCAGAGAGACAATTCTGCGTGATCGAAAGCGTTCGGGTAGGCCCCTTTCCGCATCGGTCACAGCTCATCGAGAGAAAGTTGACTGCATGATTAGAACAAATCGAAGGGTCAAACAAAAGGAAATTGCCAATGCAGTAGGCATTTCGAAAGAACGAGTGCATCATATCGTCACAACTGTACTGTATTACCGAAAAGTCTCTGCCCGTTGGGTCCCAAGACAGCTCACTGTAGAGATGAAAGCGCAGAGAAAGGACATGTGTACTCAACTCTTAGAGCTTTCAACTGTCTTCATTCTTGCATGAATATTTGCAGCAGAACATCCCCCAGCTGCCAAAAACGATAACAGAGCGCTGTTTGATGAGAAGGTCATTGGACGTCGCCATTGTCTCATAAACATGGCTACCCCATCATGTGTTGCGCGTCACTGCATTATGAGTACAAATGACGTCACACAAACTTGTTGTTCTAGTCAAGCCTAGAAAAACGGTTTGAGAGTATATGTATGAAATTTTAGGTCGATGTGACGAAAATCGACTGAGGGAACTTAATTATCAACCTGCCCTCGTACTTGTGAGACCTTCCAAGCTCTTGCCCAGATTTGAAGGAGTCCTAAGATGATTCCTTCACTCCATATGATCCAGTTTGTTATAAGTGAGAAATGTTCAGAAATCAAGAACGCGCTCCAAATTCTTTCAAATACATGTATCAGGACTTAGTAGTCTCAGATGCAAAGGATATTTGGTTATTAGATTTCAAGGAGATGTATTCTGTGGCGATGTCTATAACTTCTCTCTACTTTAAGCTGTCTAATATTTCCCACGATAATATGTTTATTACTAACAAATGAAACCAATGTTACAATAACTGTATTCAATAACATCGACGGCCAGGCAGTATTGTTTTGGTCAAATCAATCCACTTGAGGAACAACCATACTACTCATCTGTTACATTCAGCATAGAGTTCTTCCTAAATGACGATCACGAAATAAAATGTCATAGATAATTATTGAGTCATGATCCTTTGTTTAGCGAGTATCTGTCGCATTTTATTTGTGATCGTCATTTTTTTACTTGAGGGCCTTAAGGGCGAAACGTTGTCACGTATATTAAGTGTTGTTTAATTTGTTCATTTGAGTTTGAGTTGGTGGTTGCATTCTTTTACTATATTTATCTCGTAAATTAGAAATAAATATTTTTTCATGTCTGTCCATGAACTCTTTAATACTTTTTTTGAGAAGCTAGCATTCCATCCGCCTCAAAGTCCCTCTGCACTCTTTATACTAGTGTCCCTACTATTGCAGATACAAAGATGGATCGATATGTTTTATTTTTTAAAGTCCATTCTACATAATAAAATAATAAACTGGTTGGAAATGAGAGCGTGAGACCTAAATACGAGTAATTATGCTTATGGATATTGATTGGTTCAATGTGATGTGCCTTTCGCCGATTCCTCTTATTTAGGAGATCTGTTGAGAAACTTGAATCAGTAGCAATTGTATCGCAGGCTGCTCGATGTCACAATGAAGTCTATTTTAAAAAGGTAGCAGTGGACAGAGGCAACGTTTAGAGAAAAGGAGAATCTAATGACCAAAAACATAAAGGATTGTTTTTATTATGAATTTAAAACGTACAATTTTACAACGTTAAGTAAATATTTTCCATTTTACTGGCTCTATTATCGGGCATGTGTTTCAATAACTAAGATAAGTTGATGGAAATAAGATATAATGGTACCTGAAGTCTGATCTCAGTTTGATCTGTTGCACAAAATACTTAAATCTCATTAAAAACTTGAAATTTACTACAGCAGTGGATATTGGAGTGTCTCATGCAGCAGAGGCTGGGACTAAAGGCTCACATAACACACAGCTAAACCTACCTGGGTTTAGAGGCTCACAGAACACACATCTAAACCTACCTGGGACTAGAGGCTCACAGAACACACAGCTAAACCTACCTGGGACTAGAGGCTCACACAACACACAGCTAAACCTATCTGGGACTAGAGGCTCACAGAACCTATACTTTAACCTAATATATTCAATATAAACTTGCCTCTGACAGGCATTTGATTTCAGAAAGATCGCGCATTCTGCACAGCATCTGCAACTATCAAACGTCTTTCTTTTTAATTTTCTCCGAAGGCCTATCTTGGTCGTAACTGCGCTATCTGACTCCAGTGAGATCAACGTAAACCAGCTTAACTAGATTGGTCAATGACTAGATCTGATCCGCATCTAAATTGGCTGGACCGACTTGGATACTTACAGCCTGAAGTGCTTGGGTAAAACAGCAAGAGATTAAACACAAAACAAACTTAAATAACTCGGCGGGTAACGATTCATTAGGAGAGATACAATCATTATTACATTAATTACACTAGTGAAAGCAGTGAAGGCTAAATGATGATGTCTGATTGTGGCGATGTGTAACTTCAATCCATTCTATCTAGAAAGATAAGATAAACGACGGGTTTTAACTCTGCTCATTAAGCCTAGATTGAGTCCAGGCGGGAATCACATGACAAGGTCTTGTGGGCAGCAGCTCAGGGAAAGGATAGGGAAGGTTGTGATAATTCCAAACTCAAATATAATCATGTAGTTCTCAACCGTTGCTACACGTTTGAGAGCTAGACAGCCCTGTGCAATTCACATAAAAAGCACACAGTCCCGAAAAAATACACAGAAGAATAATTTTAAAACTAATGTCGCAAGACGGATTCAAGGTGTTAAAGAATGTGAGGAAAAAAATTCAAACCTGAACACCAAGAATTTACTGAATGATCTCCCTTCAAATTTATGGAGTTTTAGGTGTGAATGGCCCCAATTTACCCTATTCTGCTATCTTCAAGCGCACGAGAACTATCAGCTGAGAGTGATGACCTGTTATAGTTGACTTTCAACTTGAAATGCACTGCACCGACAAATCGATGCAAAGGTGACTTAATCAGCTATTTCTTGAAATCCCCATAGTCTTCAGTTGTGCAAAGAGTAGCGTTGATGTAAAGCAGTCAATTTTTCTTAGACACGCAAATTAATGAGTTTGCCAGACTCTCCTCGCGCTCTAGGTTTGAGAGTTTTGTTTTACCCGCCATCTCTCGGCCTATTTTGAAAACTGCTTTCCGTAATTGAAGTAAAATAAGTCTTTTGTTTAGTCCAAGCATAGGGGAACCGGATTGTTCTTAGCATACGGCATTATGAGGTAGTTTGCCATTGCTTTCTTCCTCTCCTTTACTTTCGCCGGGTCTTAAGAAACCTAGCTATCCAGTTAAACCTAGTTGGACACAGAGCAACGAAAATACTGTTCCAGCTCAGACTGGGATTTGAACCTTGCACCTCTCACATTCTAGCAGATTGCTTTACCATATGAGCCATCGCCTTTTTCCATAAATCCACCCCTTGCATTCAAGAATAAAGAAGCTAAAGGCTAGAGAAAAATTGCTCCGTTTGAGGTACTGGGATTAATGCTTTCAAAATGAAATGCCTCTGTGTGGAAGGTTCAAACCCCTTTGGTGGTGGTCAATTTGTGCTTCGCACGTGACACCATCCTCACCCTCTTTGAAAAGTCCAGACCCATAAAGTAACTGGAGCAGTAAATACTATGCTGAATTTAAAAAATGGAGGAAAACAAATATATTGCTGAAGTTTTTAATAACAAGCTTGTTAACTGGGATATCCGTCAATGTTTCGTTTTATAGACAATAATACAGTATTCAAAACGATGCACGAGATGAAACCTTATGAATATATCAGACTGTAAAAGAACATAACTCTTGAACTGTTCGTTCCTAAGCGTAGTAATACTCTCCCTTGCTTAATCTCAATGGGGCGTAGATCATCGGTGTCTAAATTTTTTTAAACTGCAAAACACGACAAAATTGTCCTTCCTTTTAATAATATCAGGATGCAAAGGAACATAGCTCTCTAAATTTTCGCACCAAAGCTTATTCATACTCTCCTGTTCTGTCTTTAATCTTAATGGGACGTAGATGCATCGGTGTGTGACAATTGGATATGTTTGTGTGCATTGAGTAGAGATCTAAACTCGAAATAGCCGATATATTTTTATTTATAAAATATTTGTAATATTCCGCCTTTGTTAGTCTAACAATGCTATTGGTGTCTTTGGCTTTATTTATCCTTTTAGACCTACAAATTTCTGGAAGGTTTCAAATGTGCGAAAATATTAATTACAGGATATTGTAAGATTGTATTTTAGAGACGAGATAAGCTTGTGATGTTTACGTATTAAGGAGAGGAAAATATGTGTATTTGATTGGTCAATACATTTAGCTAACCTTAATTAAATAAGCAGTAGCGTCCACTCTTTTCTGGATGAACTGTGTTGTGTATTACATAACCAGTGTTTTCTGGAAGCTATGGGCGGCGGGTATAAAAGAATGGTTGCGAGGTTGTTAGAGAGATCGCTGAGAGACAGTGAATTTGTAGATCTATAGAAAATTGTCTTGCTTTTCTCATTTTGATCTTCATTCAAAATAATAAAATTCTCGTTCAATTTTTGGCAAGATCAGGAGGAGCTATCTCTGCTCTTTAGTCCGTTTAGCAGAACTCCCTGTCAGTGACAGTGTTCAGTTAGATCTATAACTGAATAGCACTGAGTGATTCTTGACAGGGTGTTTAAAACTTTGTTGATCTTCAAATCAGAACACGGGAAACGAGCATTCAGACAGCATAAAAGATTTGCCTGCTCGCTGGAAGAGGAGTAGTAGCACGACACAATGGTATTCTATAGAGGAAGAACAAGAGACTCATAGTGAGGAGACAGTTGCCAGATAAGTTAACAGCTGTGCAGACTGTATATTGCCAGCTTGATAGCTACAGCTGTGCAGCTTGTGCAGAAGCGGTGTGCGAGTGTGCATGTCAGCATAGAATATACACAGGAGAAAGGTTAACGCTCAGCACCTGCTCGCTGCGAGTTGGGAGGCCACATGCAGCAACGGCTACACAATGTTTTATAATATGTGGCATCAAGACACGTGGTGCTGTTTACACACATGCTCTTGCATATTGTTAGGGTTTGTATGTATGCAGCACGATGTGCTATGAGAATTGGCAGATAGTAAATAGAGTCTTTTATTTTTCAATGGCCTCAAGTTTTCAACTACTGACTAAATCCCATCATTTTTTACACCAAATTGCCCTATTTTGGCAAAAGGTCGCATATATTGGTTTCTGAGTCGTAATGAGTTTATGTGATTATGGCATTCTTGAACGCCGGCTGTAATTTTGGCACTTGTAACTTAAATGATGAGGATTTCATATTTTATATAAATTTGAAAAAAAGCGCTGTCAGATTATCTGCAAAACCTGACGGTCGGATGCATATCATTTATAGCTTTGTCAAAGGGGACCAACAAAATTGCAATATGCGGCCTCTCACAAAATTGCTAATTACTGTTCAATTGAAATGGTTTTGACATAGAGACATTTTATATTTCTAAGCAGAGTTCAGAAACAAATAAACACCATAAAAAAAAAACAAAAAAAAACGATTCACGCACCAGCCGAAGTGTAGAGAGTTTCAAAGGAGAACAAAAAGGAGCTCGGAGAGCAGTTGTTGTTTTCTCACAACAGAAGACACTTCTGGGAAGAACTCACAACAAACTCCGAAATGTGCAACCTCCCAATCAAGATTAGTAATGGTCCGTTTCCTAGAGACAATTAGACTACATTCAATGCTAAAAATCATCGATAGTCTCTCTCTGAGTTAGTAAAATGTTGTAGATTGGTACTTGTAAGTAAATTATAGTTATAAGACATATATGAGGGAAAGAATTTTCCTACCACCTCGGAGAGATGAGGATTTTTGTGGCTGATTGCAACTTAATCAATGTCACTGATAGTATTGTAGGTGCATGCGATTGAGGAATTACCCATTTTCATTTTCAAACACAACTAGCA
>BLXT01002699.1:637981-648648 GCA_019648995.1 Plakobranchus ocellatus
AAATTGCAAAAAACGTACAAAGTGAACCAATTTTTGTAAACAAACAAAACTTAGTTACCCTGCAAAAAAAAAAAAACTTCATGAAAATCAAAAGCGGCTGCATTGGAAACTTCCAGTAAGAGAAAGATTGCAGACATTCCTATATTAAATCTGATTTGAAATGAAGGATTCTTCAGATCATTATAACTGCACCATTGATGGCAAAGAAACAATGTATTCACCATGAATGATCCTGACCATATTTAAAGCTATGAGTTCACATCAATATCATATGAGTCATACGTCTGAAGATTTACGATTGGTGATGTGTTTGATTCAGAGATTCTGTGAGGAAAGAAACAAATGTGTTGAGAATGGAAAACACCAGACTTCTTCCATTTTTTTTTTAACCTCTAGAGAATTTTTGATCTTTTCATTTGAATCAGCCTCCCGACTGTGTGCCCAAAGTGCACAGACTTTCATACAAGGCAAAAATAAAACAATAAAAGGCAAGAGGCATCAAGGCAGTGAGCAAATAATAAATGCAACGCAATCAATAAAACTTCACAAGTGGCCCAAATATCTCAGCTGAGGCAAATACAATTCCTGGTGAAATTACTGCATAGGGCGACCAAATCAGAGAGCCTTACGCTTGTCACACTGTTAGAGAAAAAACAATTCATAAATTTGCTAACTTTGTTCACTAAACAGAGCAGCTACAACAGAATCACTTTAAACCAAAAAGAATATTTTGCCCAAAACGCTATACAGCTTTTATTTTAGATCCTTGAAAACCAAAAAATCTGCTAAAACCAAACTAAAAGCTATGGTCTCTTAAAATTTCCATTTAAAAAGATCCCATTGTACTCTGGCACAAAAGCACAGAGAGTTGTCCTGCAAACATTTCTTTCCTGCTTAGTGCTGATGTAGGTTGTTTCTTTTCTTTTCTTTTTTTTTTTGTAGCAATGGGAACTATTACAATAAAAGATCGTTTTTCAAATGGATTAAAAAAACAAAAGTTTCAGCTAAACCAGTGAATGGATTATATTGTACGGAGATGCTGATCTACCCACAACAGTCTGTGTATGATGTTTATACAAGCCATGTATATGCAGATTTCATGGAACATTTCAAGTTACCAATAAATCGGGTTGGAATCGAATCGTTGGTCATCTCTTTTGTTTTAACGCCCTCTTCTTAGCTACCCTACGATCAAGAATGAATTAAGAACGTCTTAATTGTACAATCATGAATCATCCTTCCACTGTTTTGTTTGACATATATGATTATGATTGACATAATGAATGAATTTATAGAAACAGAAAGTAAAGGTTCACTAGCATTTCTCTATCCTAAGGAGGATGGATGGAGAGCCAATAACATATAGCATAGAGAATGGATTGCTGGGTGCCTGTGTATATAACATGGAGTTTAATTACAGCAGCATCCCATTGTGTGAGCGACTTCTCAGCCATTAAACCTTGTAGTTAGAGACATCGACATGACGTTTATATATCACAAACACAAGTGACTAGATTATGTAACATGATCTCCTCTGATGTGTACAGTAGAGGCTAAGTGCTCTATATTTTATACAGTGAGAGTGAGAAGAGTTTTGACCATCCCCGTGTGTCAAAGTGTGAGTGCAGATTAGCAGGCTCAACATTGGGACGAGTTGTGATCGCTGTGACGCTTGCTTCTGTGCTCTTTCCCCTCTTTGCTGCAGGAAATAAAGAAGAATTACAACCGTTGTAACATTATTTTTCCCCATAACTTTGTCACAAGCATTCTTAGAACTTTAAAGTAAGAAAGTGTTGTACTATTCTGCACTATCACTGATCAAATATGTCAAGTAAATTCTCATTCTGCAGCAATTATCTATGTTGATCATACAATCCGAGTTGGATACAACTCTTACTTTTGAGTTGCTCATGATTCCTACACCTCTTTAGATTTAATTTGTTCATGTTGCTAATTTTTTTTTGTTTCAGACAAAACTGTGCTTGTGCTTTTTCTTTTCACAGGAAATATATTTGGATGAAGACTTATCCCTGTCAGTGGCCTGAGCACAATATTTAGAAATACATCCATATCTAACCCACAAAGCCCATGGTGGACCACTATGACTGGCCTCACCTTCTGTGATGTCTGTTGTAGCGTCGCATCACCGTAGTGGAGATCATCGGGCTGATCTTGTCACAGAAAGCGTGATATTTGCGCTCCAGCTCTCGCTGGTATTCCTTCTGGTCGGGCATGAGGAGCTTGTTCTTCTGCAGGGCGTCTCCACATCTGGCAGGAATGAGTAACAGTCAGAGGTCAGAGGTAGAGACATCGGCACGAGCTCAGAGATACTGAAGTGTGAGGCTCAAGACAAAAACTAATATGAAATGTACAGAAAGACTGATGGCTTTCACAGAATCTCATTACATTTGTCCATTCCTTGCAACTCAGACTGAAACTCTCACACACATTGAAATACTAAGCCATAGCATGTGACAATATTTCTTCTTTTAAAACAAAGTAAATAAAACAGGACCACAAAAAAATACATTTTTCATCCACGACTTTTTTATTCACTCCTTTTCTCAGACCCAATCTTTACATTCAACAGCCGAGGCTCTCTCTTAATTAAAGAAAACAAATTTCACACAAAAAGATTATTTTTTTTATCTCTAAGAAATAGTCCATGTAAAGTTTGATCTTACTTTTTGATGAAGTCTTTGAAGCACAGCCTCAGCTTGGTGTGTGCCTTGGTCGGAGCCTTCTTGCCATCTGTGATGTCGCTCAGAAACACCTGGGCCACTTCAAACGGACCCTGCACAAATGACAGCAGGGGGGATAACTATAGCACAATCTATATGACTCCAATTCTTCAAGGAGTACAAAATTTCAATAGATACCTTTGTTTATTATCCATATGAGGTTCCTCTGAAATAATTGTGTCTTATAGCAATACAGAACGGAAAAGAAGGGCTTGATAAGCAGCGTGTGTCGGTGTACTTTTCTCAGAGAGCTCAATTATCCACAATTTTCATTGATAGAAACAGGCAAGATCAACTTGTGGCCATTAATTTACTTCTCATTATAGTTATTTAGTTGGCACCTAAAGGCCTAAATTCTTGACTGCAATTGAATCTGAGCAAACAGAACATTCCTGCTCAATTTGTGACTTGATTTGGGAACTTTTCATCGTCTCCCAGGGAAAGCTGAGGCAGAAAAAAAGTTCAGAATTTGTCAACAATAAAAAAAAAAATGTGAGTCTGTTACTTGAGAATCAATTTAGACTGGATTCAAGACAGTTGTCTAAAATATCTGTTCCTTTCAACTGGCTGACTCTACCAGCCCACCCCTTAATAATTTGAACCTGAACCCAAAACTCTCAAGGGGACTCTCACTTAACAGCCAGACATTTTCCCAAACATTTCCATCGACTTGTTTCATCTGTGTTCAAACTGGAGATCATTGTTGGCACAATGACTAGCAACCCTCTTCCCTTGAGATCTATGGGGACTCTTCTGTTGCAGGTTCAAGCATGAGTCAGGCACCAATTGCCTGGCCTGACTAGGGCCTGAAAGCCTGAGATCACTTTATTGTGGATGGACTATATTCACATAACATAGCAGAATCGAGAGCTAGAAACCAAGTTTTTGTCTCCCTGGATATGGATATCTGTGAAAACATTTAGATAGAGAGATTGAAGTCAGCAATTGGCCCCCTAGGGTGAGGAGATCTGTTTAGCCATTTGGGTAGATTGAATCAAACTATTATCCTTCTTGGATGTGGAGATACGTGAAAACATTTGGAGAGATTGAATCAAAGCTCTCGTTGTACCTGATTGACTGTTGTGCCTATACACCCCTGCAGCACCATCTGTAGAATCTTGGAATCCGGCGGGTCCTGTGACATGGCAGATGCAAGCTCTCGGGTTTTTTTCTGGAGATCCTCAATAGCCACCTCCACCGGAGACAGGATCACCTGTAGCACAGAAAAAGAAAGAAATTCTGGTCTGTCACTGTATCCTAATAGCCAAACTCACAATGATGCTTCTTCCCTATTTCTGCCCTCAGCCATCTTATTTGGACCATTATTTTTTAGCCTAACAAGCAAACTGGACATGCACAACTTGCTCCTCACTCCACAGCCTCAAAACCATGGTGGTGAAAGTTTGCTGGGATATTTTTGCATCAAACCTTCAGGAAGTGTAAGGAAAAAATTATGACAAGTAAAATACAATGTGCATCATGTTAAAAATAGTGACCTTTATATCTATTGGCCAGTCGGCATCATCTTATAGAAAAGTGTTGAAAAGATCAAACTTTAAAGACCATACATCATTAACTCATAAACCGTTGCTGGACGATGGGAGCGTCCGATAGTTTGTAAAATTCACAGTACTGGACGCCAGTGTAAGATGGGTTTGTTCTGTTTCTATTAATTTGTTTTGATTTTTATACTCACAAATTATTCCAAAACTACTTTAATTGCCCCGGGACTACTTTCTTCACGTTTTAAATTACACAATTTATCTGATTGCTTTGTGTGAGAAAAAAAAAACTTAACGGTTTAAGAGTTAAGGAAGTGATTTTAATGGAGCAAAACATGGATATTTTGACAAAAACAGCCACCATTCTGAGATTCGACCAAAAGATATATGGTACCATAGATATATTTTTAATACTGCTGAGATGCATGATCCAGTGCAAGATGACAAAAGTTTATCCTAAAGCTAAGAGCAGGATCAAAGTTTAATGGTGCACTGAATAGGATTACTACTTCCAATTTGGGCGACTTTCTTTACCATATATTCTTTCATCTCTTAATTGGCCTGGGTTTGGGTAGAGGGTAAAATTGTAGGTGAGGTAACACCCTGTCTCTAAATGATTGGTATAATGATTTAACTCATGATCACTGCTTCTATAATGTCTCCAGTATTGGTTCTGAACACAAACCGTTGGGTTCTAAAGAGTTTGTAGAACTCAGTCAGAAAGTTACCTGTTTGCGCTCGATGACATTCACTCTGGTCTTGATGTACGGGAAGAAATGATTGGTGGTCAGTATCGTCTTCCGCTTGTACTGCTCATGCAGCTCCCCATGGGCGCGGCCATCCAGGGTAAACGGGGTGGCATAGATAAAACGTTCTTGATGAAATAAAATATTGAAGAAGACAGAATGTAATCATCCTCATGTAAAATGACTGCAAAATGAAATGCTGGTTTTCAACTCTTCAATAAGTCACCAAATGAAAACCCTAGGTGTTTTGTATTAGAGTCAAGCTGTCATTACTCTTGCGAGATTTTAAACTTAATGATAATGACCAAACTTTTGAAAGCAGCTCACTTTCACATTCCTTAAACCCTCTAAGAAAAATGCAAGACGGAGAGTGAGATATACCCATTCAAGAATATTTCTATTTCTAGATTTTCATCCTAAGAAATACTATTAAATATTTTCATTAACCTGGAATAGATAAACCAATTTTATAAAAAACAAACAAAATTAATGAAAATTTCTTTTAAAAAGGCCCAACTCACTCAGTTTGTAATTCTTGTCAAAGTATGTGATTCTCTCTTTGTACTCATACAGATCAAAGTATGGTTCTACGTATGTGATCTGGATGTATGCCTGCAAAATTCAACAAACATCCTTGTAAAACAAATAACTACCATCCTATTTCTACCAGACATTGATTAAATCAAGAGAGACAGTTCAAACTCAATGTAACTGGTTCCCATAGAAGTGTCAGCTTATTGGGCAGGGAGTTTCTAGTGTTCAGTATGTTCATGCTCACTTTGAATCACAGCTGCTTACCTTAATTGCTTTCAATAAAAAAAAAATATTTATGTTAGATACATTTTTATAGAAAATGAACAAAACTTGCCTTTGAGAACATTTTTCTTGTCTTTTAATCTCAGGATTTTCTTTTTTTAACAATGAATAAGATTTTCATTACAAAAAAGGCAAAGATTTTGCTGTCTTATCACCCTGGAAAAATAATTTTTATTGAAAATTACAAAGACCTTGCCAAAGCAAGTAAGAGAGACCATGACCATCAGTAACAATCAATACACATGAAGCACCAGAGCAAATCAATCACAAAAGAGTGAGCCTGAATAATGAAGATAAAGAATGTTACCATTCAACTCTTTTAAGAAACTTTTGAGCCCACCTTTTCAGGGTCCAGCTTGTCTTTCTCTACAGTGTTAGAATCCTTGATGATCTCAACAGAGTTTGCACCAAACCTTTCACTGTAGAAACTCTGGCAAATCAAAAAGATTAAGAAAAAGGTGGGGAAAGCCCAATCAAAATGTTTCAGTCCATTAGCATACCACACGACATTATAATTCACTTTGACATCTAGGCAGTATGTTGCCCTTGCCAATGATCTGCAGTACTGCTAATGTTGAATCTATGACAAATATTGCCCTCCATTTGGCCATGATACAGTATAGATGGTTCTGAAGCATTCTAGAAAGCACAGTGCCGCCCCCCCCCCCCCCCCCAATCGAATACTGTGAGTCCCTTGTCCCCCCTCTCACAAAAACTCTCCAACCATAGCATCATTGACCACATTTTAATGGTGAAAAAAAAAATTTTAAACCTGTTTTACTCTCATGTGTACGAGAAACCTGAGTAACATCAGTATGTAGATTTTTACTTGATGGAATGTCAAAGCTGAAAAGATTTGGATCTGAAACAACTTAAATTTAAGAGTAAATAAATAGATCCCAGCACACAAAATCTAGTATTCAATGACTTCCATAAGAATAGTTGGTACAGGCCAAAGATTTTTAGCTGTCTAAACTTTAACAACAAATTGCTATAATAGAGAACTAGCTGGTATTATTTACTTTTTGAAAAGCTTGAAATATTTTTTACTTACACATGATACTGTACACTACACTGAATTTAAAAGGCAAATTAGAAACATACAGAATCAAAACATTTCCTCATTATCTAGCCTACTTCTACTGCTTCTACCACTCAGCACCCACCTCCAAGCGATGAGACACCTCGGGCAGCTTTGTGATCATCTGCTCCTTGTACACAAACTCCTCCCCGTCCAAATCACCAAACTTTGAGCCATAAAAGCCGACTCGGAAGTAAGTACCAAACACGCGCTTGCCCTCCTGCCTCGTCACATTGGCGAATGCCTCAGAGAGCTTCTGGTGGACATGGGCTAGTTTCTTAAAGTCTCGGTTCTGCTCGTGGATTGGGATCATCAGCTTGTAGATCTCGTTGACAGCCTCAAACATGCTCGCCTGAAAAAGCCAGAGTTCAACAATCTATTCATTCAATTTTTCATTTTTTTCAATGTTGAAAAACAGATTTTCGTATATGAGCTGGGGTGGGAAGCTTACTGAAAGCCCCATGACAACTCAGTACACATTTGTCTCCACACCAGTCCTAGTAAGCAATGTCAATTTTGAACAATTTATGTAGACTGATTTCTATAGCCTCAATGATCCATCTGGCAGTTCAGCATGAGTGAAAACTCAATACATGAAATATAATGCTTTCGGTTTTTTAACAAAAACATCTTGAAAGAAAAAATCATTTTTTCCCAAAAATATTTGTGACCTACTAAACATAATGACAGGCCTGAAGACGTTTACATATATATCCCTCCTTAAGAGTTAAACTGAATGACCTGTTAACAGCTGGTGACAGAGAAAAAATCATGATACACACAGTGGGCTTTGCTTTCTTCTCTTGATTCATAATTAAAAACACTTTCGTCCTGCCTAGCTAATGATAATAGCACCTGGAATTGATTGTGAGATTTCACTTTGAGAGATTGATTGTGAGATTCAACTCAGGGGGATTGATTCTCAGAATTGACTCAATGGGATTTATTGTGGGATTCAACTCCATGGATTACTTGTGAGATTCAACTCTGTGGAATTTATTGTGAGATTCAACTGGGTGGGATTCATTGTGAGATTCAACTCCATGGGGTTAAATTTTGAACTCCGTGGGATTGATTGTGAGGATTGTCTCTGTGGGATTTATTGTAAGATTCAACTTCGTGGGATTACTTGTGAGATTTGTCCCTGTGGGATTACTTGTGAGATTCAACTTCGCGGGTTGATTGTGAGATTCAAATCTATGGGATTGATTCTGCCATTTGACACCATGAGATTGATTGTGAGATTCGCGTTACCAAGGGATTGATTGTGAGATTCATCCTGGAATAGAAATTGACGTAGAAAACCATAAAAAAAAAGAAGAGGGGGGGGAAGATCCTCGCACCATAGTAAAGGAGCCAGCCGCCTGTTCCAGTAGTCCGACAAGTCCATTTTCAGTGAAGTATGAACCAGTGCAAATCCCTTCCTCATCCGGAGAGACAACATCATCAGAGACTGCACTCTCCTCCAGCACATTTGGCGTGATTCTCTGCAGAGGGAGAGAGAGATTTAGAGATAAACTTAAAGTAAGTACAAAGCAAATAAACAAAAAAAATAAACTAAACTTTCTCTTCACCCATTTTTTTCTCTTTTTTTGCTCTTCTTTACTCCTGTCTCAGCTGATTTTGAATTTGCCAGTCCTTGTAGCAAATTTTCCATATCAATCTCATTTTAAATATCTATGTATTTATCTTTCCATAAAGCATGGGTGCCACCTGAAATCTTCCGAAGACCTGAAGGCAGGGGTGAGTGGGATATAATATTAATAATACCCCATAATATAATTTCTTTTTTTATTTGAAAAACAGGATGTCTGGATTTGGTGATTTAAAACAAAAATGTATCTTCAGGCAAAAATGAAAAGGTAGCACCCATGAATAATGAAAGCCCTAAAAGAAAGCAAAATCATCAAATGCTTCAAAAATCAGATATAAGCTAAACTATCAATTGGTGACATGTTTAAGAAGACTATGAAAAGCTTGTAAAAATACAAACTAAGATCTGCTTTGATAAAGCAAGAGAGGTTTTGGCAAAATTTGGGTTGGAATTAATGCTTTGTCTTGAACATGCCAGTCCCAAAAAGGTGTCTCAGGCCTCTAGTCCCTCCTCAGGCCAAGGTGCCGCAGTGAGCTTTACCTAAAGCTGTGATAGAAAGGTCCATGCAGATTCAGAGGCGCAGCAGAGGGATCCAAACTGACTTAGAGTTGAGATAGAGTGAAAAAAGTAAACTGGGTTCCATGCTTTGTACAAGCATCAGGGAACCAGGAATAGGGTCCTGACTTTCTTGGCACACAGCATTCTGAGACCTGTAGTTTGCCGTTGCCTTTCTCCCCACCTTTACTTTCACCTGGTCTTCAGAGACCTAGCTACCCATTCAGTGGTGGGTGGACACAGAGGAGCAATGAAAAATTGCCTGGACCCAAATTGGAATTCAAACCTCGGACCTCTCACTTGATAACCAACTGCCTTGCCAGATAAGCTACCAGCATCAGAACTGAAATTAAAAAAACTCACGAGAGAAAAAGCTAATGTATTCTAACAGCTGACAGTGTCATGATTGAATGCAACACTGCAAGTGCTACAGGGGTCTCTCTCACCTCAAACGAGACACAGCCGACCGGCAGGTAAGGTTTGTCCTCCAACATGTTAAGATACTCGGCCACTAGACCAGCAGCGTGGACCAAACACTGGGCAGCCTCTGCGTGATTCCCACGCTGGTAATGCAATAAACACATACACATACACATACAGGAAAGATGGTATAATACTAGCTACGAGTTCAACAAATTCTCTAGATTTTTATGTACATTTAAGCAAAAAAAAAGACATTAAATTTCACACTTTGAAAAATGAGATTTAATGAAGCTCTTTGGGTTGTCAGTATGAACAATATGAATCTAACATGTGGAAAATCGTTTTTTATAATGTGTGACAGTTCACATTGTTCTATTGTTTATAAGTAGGAAAGAAAATAACATACTAGGTCCTTCCTTTTAATGCATGACCTGAGCAAAAAAGATGAATACAAAAAAAAAAAAAAACAATTTATAGGTTTTCTGCAATTATAATGAATGGACTCTGGCCATGAGGAAAAAAAGGAGGACAAAAAAAAATTACAGAGAAAAAGAGAAAAAGAACATAAGAAAAGCTGAGCAAGTCCATAAATATTTAGAGAAAAAAATACAAGGGATTCATTATTTCCCTGGGTGGTCACCTTGCTGTGGTCACTGGCCATGTTCTGGAGCCAGGTGAGCCTGAGGTCAGGTGAGTTCTGGTAGCCCTTAGCGATGCGATACATCAGGTCCAGCAACATCTCGGGATCCTCGGCAAACTCCTTCATCTTTACCGTGTCCGACAGGATCATGTGCAAGTTAAACACCAGGTCTCGCACCTACAAAGCAAAGAGACACAGGCCACATGGGATACATTTGAAATAAAAAATATTTATAGTCACAGGATAAGACAATATTGTGATTCAACAGAGTAATCAGAGGTTTGGTGATTGTTCCTATGAAAAAATGTGCACTGTTAAAATTTGAGTAAAAAAAAAAAAGCTGTGGGAAAAGAAATGAAATAGAACAAGTTTGAGATGAGACAGTATATTACAAAATATATATAAGTCTTGATATCATTCCATATGGGTCACCATGTGTCATTTCATATTACAGATCCTGCATGGGCTTTCTTTGTGAGCTTTGCAACATGGAAACTAGATGGAGATAATATGTTGACTTTTTATGAGCCTAAAAACACATGAACAAAGGATTCATAGGTTATAGGTTA
>BLXT01002699.1:659962-673642 GCA_019648995.1 Plakobranchus ocellatus
ATTCTACATATTATGGTCCTCAAAATGTCCCACAGAATGGTTTCACTATGTATCATGGTCGTCAATATGTGATAGAATGGTTTTAGTATACTTCATGATCTTCAGTATGTGCAATAGAATAGCTTTGCTTCGAATGTTTTCCCCTCTCCACACGAATCAATGGGAGTTTATAAAAGAGGCACCTGATGAACACAATGTCTAGTTAGGAGTGAGAGCACACCAAAATACCCCAAAGCACACAACATCAGAACCATGCTGAACACGCTGTCCCCAGCATACCGCATACAACACGCAGCATACAACACACGGCAAGCACACATTAGTAGTGCAGCAGTAAAGTCAAAACAAAAATCATTTTCACAAACGACTTTATAAAATACATTTTGGACAGTGTTTTCAGAGGAAAGTTCTATTAGACCTTTATTCATGATTGCTTAGAACTTTTCATTCATTCAATCCCTTACTCTTCCCTCTATCTGCTGGCAGGATATATAACCAAACAGCAATGTCCTTTATCGACAGAGCAATAAAACCAATAATGGTGAAACCATCTCGCTACTGAGCTACGGGAAAAAAAATCTTGAATACATCAAGCTTGAGGCGTTGCACAGAAATACAGGCAGAAAACAGACTTTGGGGTTCAGATGTGAAAGATGTGACTGCAGAGGGAAACAAATCAATGGCAGAAATAATAGAAAAATAATCTTGTTCAGAAGATAGAACATTGTGAGTTGGAAAAAACTAACTAGGTGAAGCTAAGATAGAGAAAGTTTATACAGAACAAGAGAAGAATACAGACATTTAACATAAATGCTTATAGGTAGTATACAAAATTTTGCTAGTTTATAAGATGGTCGTGTAACGGTCTCAAAAAAAACAAGTCCATGTCAGGATCTTTCAAATTCGATTGGAATGATGAACTGAAGTTCAATAACAGAGTACAGAGAATCCATCTTTGTGTTGGGATAGTCCATGGAAAGTCAAATACAAGATCTTCTCCCCCCCCCCCCTTCTCTTATAGAAGGTCAATACTCAAGACATGAGTCATATTTGTATAAACCCCATGCTCAGAAAGTCAATGGGAAATCAAAAAGAAGTCCAACACACACACACACACACACACACACACACAAACAAAAATTGCCACTTTTACAAGACACTTTAAAACAATTTATATTGATTTGAATAAACCCATTCTGTGACTCTAGTACATAAGATCTAGCCTAATTTGGTGTGAGCAACAATAAGAAAAAAAAGATCTGTTTGTGTATCCCAGTCTTGACATATCTGTGACAGTGATAGTGACAGTACATGTATATAGCTAAATAAAAACAGTCTGAGACAGTGACAGTACATGTATATAGCTAAATAAAACCAGTCTGAGATAGTGACAGTACATGTATATAGCTGTATGAGACCAGTCTGAGACAGTGACAGTACATGTATATAGCTGTATGAGACCAGTCTAAGACAGTGACAGTACATGTATATAGCTGTATGAAACCAGTCTAAGACAGTGACAGTACATGTATATAGCTGTATAAAACCAATCTGAGACAGTGACAGTACATGTATATAGCTGTATGAGACCAGTCTGAGACAGTGACAGTATATGTACAGGGCTGTTTTGAGACGATTCTGAGACAGAGACAGTGCATGAACACAGTTGTTTTGAGACCATTTAAGACATCCATAGTACATGTACACAGCTCTTTTGAGACCAGTCTAAGACAGTGACAGTACAATGTACACAGCTGTTTTGAGACCAGTTTAAGACAGTGACAGTACAATGTACACAGCTGTTTTGAGACCAGTTTAAGACAGTGACAGTACAATGTATACAGCTGTTTTGAGATGAGTCTAAGACAGTGACAGTACAATGTACACAGCTGTTTTGTGATCAGTCTAAGACAGTGACAGTACAATGTATACAGCTGTTTTGAGATCAGTCTAAGACAGTGACAGTACAATGTACAAGCTGTTTTGAGACCAGCCTAAGACAGTGACAGTACAATGTACACAGCTGTTTTTAGACCAGGCTAAAGGCGTCACAAGTTGTTTTAAACATCCCAAAAAATCATTTGCCCAAGCTGAAAACTTTTCTGTGAGTTTTGCAAAAATGACAACAACTGGTTTACATTGGGCCATTTTGGTTCTACTACAAGATAACACATTTTTAAAACTTTGAAACTTGGAACTTTCCTGAAGAAGGACAAAAACTTGAACTAGTTTTTTTCTCCAGTTTTCTCTCCACAACATCTGACTCACAAGGCCTGGTCTCAACACATGGAATATACAATGCAAGTTATATTTTGATACATCAACACAAAGAGTGAAATATTGGAAAGGTAAGCCTTGGTAAAGAGACAAATAAAGCCAGAACAGAATTGGGTATAATCATGAAACATTGTAGCAGTTAACAAACAATTCTGATAGTGATATGAAACATAAATGTGAGAAGAAGAAAAGGATGAAAGAATAACTGCAATCTAGCTCACAGGTTTTAATTTTCTGTCCTTTTTTTTTTAAAAATAATTTGGGTATTTCCAAAAAACCTACTAGATCTATAGCTTGCAGGGCTGTAACCATCCAACACATATAATCATAGCAACAAATGTAAACAGGCCATAATTTATCAATCCAGCACAGAAAACAACAAAATTGCATCAATTCAGTCATCAAACAAAATAAGCAGGCAAAGAAAAAATTGCAATTAAAACTCAAACAAGCATGTATATTAACAGAAAAATCCAGTTAACTTTTGTTAATTAAAAAAAACACACAAGCAGCAAAAAAATTACATGAACATACACTTTGCAAACAAAATGGTAAATTTGAAAAATTTATCCTTCCTTTTTCCACCTACACACACAGAGAAAAGGATGCCAACTAACAAACAAATCATTAAACAAACAAATCATGCCTGGTTTTGGCAGCACAATAAACCCATCTAAGGAACATAAAGCTCAGCAGTCAAAATAAGACAAAATCCAACCAGAATCAAAATATTTCATCCATCATTATATTTTTTCATATACCAGAACTGCTTGGAGAATTAAAACATATTTATGGCTGCCTTTTTTCCAAAATTTAAGTAAAATTGTTTCTAATAAGTTTATGTGAATGAACATAACGGCAGTAAATAGAAGCACTTTATGCAAATACAATGTGGATTTAGTGGATTCTCTCTCAACCACTTTGTACCAGTAAATCACTGTTCAAAGTATGCTCAGCTAAGTAAAATTAAGCCATTTAAAAGTCAGGATTGGAATTCATTTCTAGCATGTGAAAGTGATAAAAATACGAAAATATTGCGCTGCTCCCTGCCAGTGAAAAAAAAAATCAGAAAACATTTGAATGTTTTAGACTGCTGTTTGCGTTTTTTTTTTTTTTCAAATAAGTTACAAGTTGGTGGATGTGTTATTTTACTACGTAGAAAATAAAACCAATTATTCTTACTCTGAATAGAGCTGCCATCTATACATGCACGTCATTAAATTAAATTTAAAGAAAAGTTTCATTTAAAAAAAAAGTGAACAGTAAAGTAGTAGCCCTTCTATTGGGCAGACTCATCTGTCTAGAAGACAGAAATAGATCTGAGGCACCATAAAGTCTCAAATTTGGAATGCAGTGATCAAATGAAAAAAAAAGAAAAGGAAAAAAATTGATATGTCATAACAATAGTAGGTCAAGATGAGCCTTTCATCTGATCACTGCATTGGATTGTCCAGCTGTTGGATTTATTAGCAACTCAATGACAACCATCAAGCAGCAAAAGAATCAGCATCAGCATCTACACAGGTCGGGACGGGAGGGGAGGGGCTCTACTCTCACAGCTGTAGTTTTACATGCCAGCCATGACATAAAGAAAGCATGAAACATAATCATAACAAATACTGATAACCTTAATGGAAAATGCAACAACAACAACAACAAGAGGCAACCCATCAGGCAGAATGTTCAGGCCATGCATTGTTAGACACGGAACTGCTGTTTGTTCTGTTAGACCATTGGAGATTCTTCATCTTTTTCTACATACTTTGTAAAGGGAAATTACCCTGAATGATCTGATGACAGTTTTCAATGGACACTAAGAGTTTAATGGTCAAATGACATCTGAGGCTCGAGGCAAACAATTGTATTGATGGTTGAAATTACTACATATAGAAATCTTTTTTTTCCTGGGATATTCTGGGCTTATGTGATGTTGAAATGCTACATGTTTTGATTATAGTTTTATATATGAATATCTTAATGATAGACATACATATATCTTTATAAATATATTTGTTTACGCTAATATATAATAATATAAAATACAGATTTTGCGAGCATTTATAATAAATAATTCTGTGCTTTCTATAATATAGATATATTTATACACTTGACCAAAACCACACATACAAAACATATAATAAAGGACTCAATGTAAAATGTAAAAAAATTAGCTTAATCAATCTATTATGAGACATAACCAAAAAAAAAAAAAATTGAAAACTCAGGTTTCAGGAACACTTTTTTATTCTACTCTCTTTGGATGGAAGGACTTAAAGAGTTTGATGAACAGACTAGATAACCATGTGTTTTGCCACCTATAAACTAGGTGCAAAACTTATTAGTATTTGAGCATATACCATCCAAGACAAGGCGACTTCAGGCTTTCAAGCCAACGTCAGGCCTAGGTGGCTATGGCCACTAGCCACTGTGTCAGTGTAGATCTGTGTGTTGAGGAAGATGACAGAAGACAAAGTGCAGCAGCAACTTGGTGATTTGGGCTTCAGTGTATGGAGTAGTTTAGTAGGGGGAAGAGTGTGGAAGTTAAAAAAAAAAACATACCTTATACTCAAAGTTGGAGACGGACAGGAAGAGGATTTCCAACAGTTTCGCCAGGCGATCAATTGGTAGGTCAGACCACCAGGTTTTCAGCACCGACGGCTTCGCATTCTTCAGCACCCACAGGAAGCAGAGCAAGAGGCTGCGAGTGGATTCCAGGCTCAGCACTGGCCGGTGACGCTGTCAAATAGAATTTGTAAACACATATTTAATACAACATGTACGAGTGGAAATGTCTTCAACAAAATGACTCTAACAGCCGACTGTAAAATGTAAAAAAGCAATGAACATTTGGTAGGCTTCATATTTTTAACTCAAGTTAGACAGATAGGAAGTAATGTTCTCTGAAATATAACACAGGTGGCATGATTCATATATAGAGTCTACAACCATCTCTATGCACATCTTTAATCTGTTCATGAAAAGCCCTAGCCTAAAAACATAGACAGAAATATGATACTGTGGGATATTAGCATTGGATACTCTATACATTCAGCTATTGCATCTGCTCTGTATAAGACAGTAGTAAAACATTCAGGTGAAGAGTAGATTCACACACAACAAGTAAGAGATATCATACATTCTAAACAGCCAGGAATGACTCACTTTGTTCATGTCAATTGTGTGTTATCATAGCCCACAAAACCACCAGGACATTCAGGTGAAGAGTAGATTCACACACAACTAGTGAGATATATCACACTCTAAACAGCCAGGAATGTCTTACCTTATTCATGTCCACGCTGTCGTCGTGACCGCCCTGAGCCATCGGTCCCAGTGTGTACATGCGACTCATCATGCTAGGACCAGCTATTGCCATCGCTACTGTCTGACTGATTCTGTCTCCTTCTTCATCCAACATAAACCCATTGGCCATCTGAAGCATCCAGAAATAAAGACAGCCCAGTTATTGTAAGATTGGGAAAACACATGATTTTAATCTGATATAGACAAGACAAGCAGTGCTCAGATGTTATAAATTGATAAGAAGAAGTTTTATCTCACGCTTTTCTTTCCTTACTTCCTTCAAATTTTTAATCATGCCTTCCTCACGTCTCTCGCCTCATCTTTCCTCTTCTTTCTTTTTTCTTTAACTCCATTATCCTCATGTAGAGGCTTTCTCCTTTCATTATTTCCATCCCTTTTCACATAGATGTTTGTTTTTTATCCTCTTCCTCTTACATTGTTCTCTTTCTTGTCCTTTCCTCCACTTTGATTTTTTTTTTTTTTTTAGTTTCTTCTCTCCCTGACAAACTACTCATTGCTTTACTGTGAGTTCTCTCTGTTCTCGTTCTCTACTTTTTCTTTCCTTTTCATTCTCATCCCATTCCTCTTTCCTCCTTCACTCCCAGCTTTATTTTTCCCTGTATTTCCCTCCGTAATATGAATCTCCTCCCACCTTAGCCTTGGTCTCCAGACTTGGATTGTGCAGCTGAGGCAGAGCATCCATCACGATCCCGACAAGAGGCAGGTACAGTGTGGCCAGACGACTCTTCACCTCCGGGTCGGTGTAGCGGATATCTAGGTCATGGTTCAGTAGGAGATTGCGCAGCACACTGATGGCGCGCTGGTGGATCACACAGTTGCTGGGAACAGAAAACTCACAAGTCTTATGGAATGCTATTTTCACAAAACTTGAAACCTGTCTATCTTTACAACAGAGAAATGACACATTAAAAATGATGCTCCAAATTGGCAATGACATTTGTTCAGAGCTCCTGCTGATATGCATATTCTATCTAAGGCATTTTCTTGTTTTTGTCCTATGTTTTAACAGTGGGCAACTTTTTTTTACAAAAAAAAAAACAATGATACAAAATTTTGTCACAAAAAAAATTACACTATTAAACATCTAACTTCTATCATACAATAGTGTTAAAAAAAACATCTGAAAAAACAAAGCAGTATCTCTTCTATTCTTGGCAATAAGGAAGCCATGTTTGAACTTGCTGATATACAGGCAAAAACGTTAACCGATAAATTTGGTATCATCTCAAGATGATAGAATCATTATAAAAAACATTTACAATAAAAGAAAGACAAAAATATAAAGAGGAAAAATATGTTTTGTCCAGTAAAGATTACATTTTGGTTTATGAAAACTATAAGATGCTTCAAATTAAAGAGTAATTCTAAATAAGAAAATAAACCATGGAAAAAATAAGTAAATGGAAATAACTTGACTTATTATACATTGCAGTCAAGTCCTTTTAAACTAAGATTTATGGAACCATAGCTTTTACTTTGGTTTAAGCAGATTTTTAGTTTAAAGGGTATAAAATAAAAGATTAAAATAAAAGATTCTATTTTTTTTTTGGGTTTTTTTTTGTTTTTTTTTTTAAACCATGCAACTCTTGAAAGATTGTCTTCACTAAAAAGAAAGACAAATGTGAAATTGTACCTGGCATCAAATGAGACTGCCAGATCTGAGAGGATGAGGCCAACAAGATAGTGCTGCGAGCGGAACTGGGGCGTCAGGTTGTAGAAGCTTGACCTTGACTTGTCCACCTGTCAGAACGTATACAACATAACATTCATTATAATGACATATTATCACTTGACAGGACACACGCTGAAACAAATGTTACAATCACATACTAAATCGCAGGTTTTCATAAGTATGTCTACATCATAACCCAATGTGAGGCTGTTTTTCAACTGAGGAGAATATCCAGCACTAATGGCTACAATGCAAGAGGGCCACCTAGATTTTTACAGAAATACTGAAGGTGAAGGCAGAGGTCTGGGTCGGTCCAGGCCCCACAGGGTAAAATATAATACAACGTAATATAAGAACACAATTTTGAAAAGCCTGAGCCTATCACCAATGGCAGTTACTAGTAAAAATTGGCCTTTTTTATACAGCTCAAACTCACAGAATTATTGCTGAGTGTTTCACATTTTAATCCCTTACACGCATTACTGGAAAGTTTACTGTAGGTTAAGTTTACCCTAGGATAAAGGAGTAAAGGTAATAGTAAAAAAAAAAAATGTGTAGCCTTGCCACGGACATGATAACAATGAGACTAAAACAAAGCAACGATTAGAATAAGTTGTTGTTGATGTTCAACAGTAGCAAATATGGTCAGATTTACTTTGGCCCGAACAGAGACGATTAGTCAAACTGCCAGCTTCTAGGTGAATACTTGATTTACTAGCATCACTACAGCAAGGCAAAAATCAAAAACTTATGTAAGTTTTATAGAAGCCATTTTTCTTATTTATTTCTTTTAAGTGTCTGGCTCAGATCATGGGTACACTCTATACTGATTTTAATTAAAGGGCTCCACTAACACTGAAATTTCACATTTGTCTTTTTTTCCTTTTACATGAAAAAAAAACGAAAAATGGCCAAGGAAGCACTACATACCAAGATTGCAATCAGTTGACAATATACATCAATTAAATAATTTTTCCTGTGAAAAACCGGTAAAATTTGGAATGCAAATTGTTACATTTTAATAAGCAGAAATTCAAATGCCTGCCAAACATTTAAAGAGAACCAAAAAATTTGAAAAAATTGAAAATCTTGAAGTATGAAAAAGGCTTTAATGGGCCAATGCAGCGCATATATCAAGTGAAAACACCTGTTGATCGCACCTCGGCTCACAAAAACCTATTCCGTGCCTTACTCTTCCAGTCACATTTAAGAGTCTTAAAAAAGGTCTCCTCCGTACCTTTACATTTCGCGGACGGGTTTAATAGAACTCGAGTATGAAGTATTGCTATCATAACTTCATGGAACTGCCTCTACATGAGTTTTATATATAAGAGTATAAAATTTCAGAGCCTTTTCCTTGATCACATAGGTGTGGTGCCACAACTGTAACGAACATAAGACACAAACACCATGAAATAGCCATTCATTATTATTTTAAACAAAAATGTGTACCAAACATTGAAGATTAATACCGGAAGTGATTTTGTAAACAGTTCTTTACCAGGAAATCACTCTTTCGGAAATCACTCATTGCTTTTCTTTTGCGTCCCATCATTTCGGTCTTCATAACGCATGCAAGATTTGTAACACCACTCTCTACTATATATTTGGGTTATTGTATCTACGAGTGTTTTTTCTGAGATATGAAGGTAAGAAACTGTAGTTTAAGTGTAGTTCTTAGTTTTTAAGCAAATTTCAACAATCTTTACACATTTAAGGTTGTTTATGTACATTAGATCTAGAATAGAAGTCTCCAGATCTATTGCTTTTGGGTGCACGCTAACAATAATTTGCCATAAAAGAATGTAAAATAAACATAAATGTTGAAAATTTTCGGTCATGATAGCATTTTTAATGTTACTTCTAGTTTTAAAATTGTTTGCCGAAATTTAGGCTCTCCAATTGGGTTAAGTTGGCAGTTACTGACGTGCATAACGGGGACACTCTAGTTGAGTGTCTCAGAAAAGAGCGAATACACCAGGATCACTTTTTTTTTTAATTAGGCACTTCAACACTTCAATCTTTAAAAGTATTATCAAAATTTGTATTTAATTTTTATTGGAAAACAACTTAAACGTCCTAGCCTTCCAATTTTCATTAATAGAATAGCTGGTCACATTTGGTCTTATCACAAAATGAATCCATGTTCACATAAATATAGTTGCAGAGCTAGGGATACAATGTGGGACACTAAGTAAAGCACAGAAGATTTCTAAAAGCATCTTTACAAATGAATGCCCTGAAAAAAACGACTATGTGTCCTGCTCTGACAGTAAATTTTTATGATAATACAGTATTTAGCCTGTCCATTCCCCAAATCTCATTTGTTTAGCTCAAAAAAAATTTAGGGGCAAAATGTAACACAAAGTGTAGCCATGAGCTGAGTCAGACACTTAAATAATAAAAAAAAATAATTTTTCCGAGAAGGGTTGCAAATGAAACGATATTAAGGGTGAAATAAAAAATGCAATAAAACAGAAATATTTACAGGCTGCCTAAGGATTAGTATTAGTCTTTATGATGATTAAATATTGGATTTTGTCCTCGATTCTAACACAGATTTAAATTGTACAATGGGGTGCTCAATTTTGCTCCACAATTTGATGCAGAACAGAACTGACCAGTGTGGTGCTGGAGGTCACGGAACTTCTGGAGCTGATTGAGCTGGTGGGTGAGTGCAGCCCACTGGGGGTGAGGGGGGTGCCAAACGCCAGGTTCAGGGGCAGGTAATGCTCGTGGCTACACACAATACGCAGGAAGTCCAGCCGCAGCAGCATCAAGCTGGTCGGGTCTGACAGTTGTTTCATCTTGTGGGCAAGCTGCGATGTAGAAATCAGCCAAAGAGAAAAGACAAGAGGGTTATATTCACTTAATTCAATGCATAACAAAAAAAAACAACTTTCTATTGAGAACTAAGCAACATATTTATAACAAAGTGGCAGCACATAGAAACACCCACACTCCATTAATTATCTAAGACATGCACAATCAATTAATTTAATCCTCTTTTTTTTTTTGTCACTTATTTATAAATCGTTATCCATCACCCATCTTGAACACAGGGCACCCACAAACTTTCCATTCCACCTTATCTTGTACTATGCATTTAAGCTCATTTACCTGTTATGCCAGCTATTAGGACTAGTGTAGTTGTGGTTTTAGTTTATCTGGGCATAGTTGTGTATTTAGAGTAGCGGGAGTGTGGTTGTGTTTTACGTCATTAATTTGGGGGCCCATTTTAAAGTTGTTATCGGAGTGTGAGTGTGTGCATTGTGATTGGTTGGTTAGGCCACGTGACAACGGCAAGTTTGGACGGAGCTACACACTGGCGGGATCTTTGGAAGAGTGGGACCCTTTGCGCTGAACGCTGGAAGAAGACAGTCCTGGCTACACGTTGTGGCGGATTGGTCTGGCTCCAAGAGATATTTTCAATTTCTATGACCCTTTGTATCTGGGTCTCTGCTTTATGCTACTTTTATACCCGCATAGGAGTGGCGGTTCGTACTTGAATTTTAATTGAGGCCGTGTGCCTACACAGACTGTTAGTGCATGACTTCACGAGTCTACGGGTTTATGTTTCTCCCGTGAAATAGTGGTATCATGTAATTATATAACTAATACTGTTCTAGCTTCCCTCACGTAAGGGCTGGTGATCTGGTGACGTTGAAATAACTGTGCTTTGAAATAACTGTGTCCGAGCTGAGGACTATTGATCCCTGGACATTCTAGATTTTCTCTTCTCCCTTAACAAGCTCCTACTGACAGGATCGTCGATGGATTGATTAGTTAGAAGTGTGTGCATGTGTGAGTGATAGACATAAGGGTTTTGTAAGTTTTTTTCTGATCTATAAAGTAGTTTTCTCGTGGGTGGATTTGTGTAATAACTTTCTTATCTCGTAAAGCTTAGCGGGTTACATTGTAATGCTGCGCCTGCGTGCGTGGACATTTATATTTAGTTCATCTCATATCTATCTGTCTTCTTCTTTATGTAACTATCCTACTTCTCTATATATATTTATCCCTTTTGATAATATAGTTTTTCTGTCACCTATTCCCAGTGTTCTGCTTTTTAATTGTTAAGGAATCATTAAGACCTTTAAAAACAAACCCGCTTTGCATGCTTTGAGAAATACAGACAAAATATGGGGTATGCAGCTTGTAACAAAAACTAGACTTAGGGTTTGTTTATTGAATGCACGTCAACTCGAGGGTTCTGGAAAGAACCAGTTTAGGGGAGTTAATTTATGCAAAGCGAAGGAGAATTCATTACGTAAACGAGTGTGACTCATGTTCTATTTTTAGCCTATGGATTTCCCCAATGTCTTTTTAAAGACTGCTTTTTGTTATTTTAGGATTAGGATGTAACGTTCCAGATCAACAGTTTGGAACATTCTACGCTTGCATTATGGGATAGATTTCCAGAAATTTGTAGAGTTTTCTTTGAAAAAAAGTATAAATACCGGGAGAAGATTGGTGAAAGTATCACACAGAGATCACACAGAAAGTTCGTAGAGATCACAGAGATTATAGAGATTGTGTTAAGATCATTGTTTAGCGATTTCGCAGATTTTTAGAGCTAGATCTAGTTTTCTTATCTACGGCCTAGGTGAATATTGTTTGATTTGATTTCCTGCTGTTGAGTTAAATAAACTCAGTTTTTTACGTATTCACACAATCTCCAGAGTTCCATTATTTCAGCTAGGTCTATCTATAGATCTAAAGAACTCAACGTCCTACATCAGAGGTATTATCTACCTTTTATTTCTGGTGTTTGTGACACAGCTTTCCATTCTAACATCAGAAATTATACGTGTAAATATGCCTTAAGACCACTTGAAATTGTTAAAGGTCACACTCGGAACTCTTCAACCCTTAGATATGACATGCCCTTCTATTCTGTAGGTTTGTAGATGACAAAATTTGATTGTGCGTCATCATTTTAACTTTTTTTTTATAAGAGAAAAATACGTGCTGTAATTTCCTCAAAAGTATTTTTTGCAACATACCACTCATTAGGTCTGACTTAACTCAGGTTAGACTCTTTTGTTTGTTTTTAACAGCATTGCTTTAGTGCACGGCTACAGCAACTTGAAACATTTTATAAGTGATAAAAAGAAGCAAAATGCTTCCTTTACCTGCCTTTTCCTCAAAACTTTTTACCTTAATTCAATTCAATAAGACTTATCACAAAACAGGTTGTTTTTTGGAGGAGGGTGAGCCATCCTTAGCCATCTTCTTCCAAGATAGATCCTATGTTATCTGCAGATTGCCCTAAGTTACTCACCACTTTGCAGTAGATGCGAATACGTCCAAACACAAATGTCCGATCCATGAGGGACAGCAGGTCATGGATGAAGAAGGCCAGACTGGTGTTCAAACTTTTCACTAACGGTGGCTCCTGAAGGATGAGAAACAACAACAGCGAGCAAAATATAAGCCAACTGTCTGTTAACAAAACCAACTGATTCTGTTTCGCACTTGCATCTCTCTCTCTTGTTCTGTCTCACACACACACCATACATTTATAAACCTTAACAAAACCAACTGATTCTGTTTTGCACATGCATCTCTCTCTCTCTCACACACACACACACTTTTTTTCACCAATTCAATAAATAAGATCCCATCCTATACAAGCTAGCTGAAGTGGGAAGATAAAACCTACCATCCTCAGACACAAAGCATAGTTTGTTGCCACCAAGATGGCATGAAGAGGACTGAAAAAAAGAATTGCTTTTCAAAACAAAAGAGGGAAACTTAATCAAAGTGCCATAAAATGAGATGCTTTACCACATTAGAGAGTTGAGAGATATTACAGCATAGCCAACAGCTTTCACGATTTCACCTGCCCAGAGATAAGATCTAATGATCAAGAGAGTAGCAGTCATTGAACACTTTCAACACAGCAGATGCTAAAACGCAAAATATGATGTTACCGTAAAGAATGCAAGTTGAGGAAAAATAATCATCTTGAACCTGTTTCACAAAAGAACAGATCCAAGCCTCAAAATTTTAAATCATTTTAACTGCGTGGCTAATTGTGCCATGAAAACATTGCACCAATGATCTTAGCAATGATGTTGCCCATGTCTACCATGATAAACTTGTCCACAATATCCTTGATGATCATGTCAATGAGAGCACTGACGTCATCTGTGAAGTGGTCAGGGAACCGCATCTGTCTGGGCGCACACAGCTTGTCTACCTGGTCCAGGTGTTCTGCCATTGCTTTCACCTGGGAATTACAAAAATGCAAGCAAAGATTATGTTAGAGTTATCGAGAATGAGAATATTCTAGTCAAACGTACTTCTGTAAAAATTCTTTCTTAAAATTAGACATTCTTCGTATGATTTGTGCCGAATAAAACTTTGACATTTTTTAATTGGAAAAAACAATAAGGAATGAT
>BLXT01002699.1:839695-864250 GCA_019648995.1 Plakobranchus ocellatus
CCCCCCCCCCTTCAATTTAGGCCAGTATGGAATTCCACGCAAGTGGTATTTCCCCATCCAGAAGTCCTATTGGTTTGGAGACTCTTTATCATCTAAGGACAGAACGATGACAGATGCAGAGATTGCTATAGACGAAATCAGAAGTAAGCTGGATTGCTCTGAAAGCAAAAGCTACTGTAATATTTTGATCATCAAGAATCTTGATTTTTTTTTTCGAGGATTTAATATCAGACTACAATGGTTTGGATTGGCTAACTTAAATGTCAAACTATATTGATATATTTTACTTTGGAAAGATCAAATTTTCTTACATCTTCCATAGAAATGGGAATCCCCACTACAAATGCCATCAAACCATGTATTTAAAATTTGATGACACGTTTGGTCTCCCTTATCCCCTCTCTTCTCAAAAAGACATTTTTATTATTATTATATACTTTCCCCTCCTGTAATGGACAATAGCTCTGCAGAGCATGAACGAACCCCAACATACCTAAAGGTGTCCTCTCTTTTCTTCAATCATTCCCTTCTTTCCTGTAAGAAAGACTTGTAGCAACACCACTTTCTGCATATTTAATTCACATTTTTTATTTGAACCAGTAACCATTTCTTCCCACATTAATTTTTTTTTTCTTAAAACTCCATGGCTTGTTTACAGCCACTTTGCCTTTAGCTTTAACTCCCTTAGTTGTGGGCTTAATTCGGTGGATGTGTTGTACATTCCTCATGTGTATTTGTACTGCTATCACAATATAAATCTTCTGGTGACTTTCCATGGCTTTTAGATACAGGTTGAATTACACATAGGTTTGTTGTTTGTTTTTTTTTCATATAAAATATTCTTGAAATTACATAAGTTTGCAGCGGCTACTTTTTCAAATTTTACCTGGCCTTTAGTATCGAGTTCCTAACTTCTTTACCTCTCGACCGTCCCCAACCATTCTTCTATCAGACAACAGCGAAGATTTTGAGGCTGACCCCACTGGCCGCACGGTGGGCGTGGCGGTCAGGAACTTGACCAAAGTATATAACAAGGGAGATAAAGTTGCTGTGGACGGACTAACCATCAACTTCTACGAAGGCCAAATTACATCTTTCCTAGGCCACAATGGTGCTGGCAAAACAACCACAATGTAATTCTTGCTTCTTTAATTTGCCATTTATATAAATAATTTGTTTGGTCTCATTTCTCATAGAAAAACTGGATATCAAGATATAAATCACAATTAGGCAGTGTAAATTGATTTTTATCACTGCTACACAAGATAATTTGCATTTTTCTAAAACTTTCAAATATCATTGACACTAAAAGCATAGTTCTTCCCTCTTTCAGGGAATTGTGCTGATTGCATACTATGAAAACGTAAATAAATACTGTATTTTTTTTTTTTTTATTAATAGCCGCCTGTAGCAGCTTTCATGGTTTAAGCAGGTCTAACCACTGCCTCTCGTGAAAAATGATCAGGATGATTTTATCTTAGATTGTTTATGACAAGAGGTTTTTTTTAGAATATTGTCTGTTAAAAGTCTTGATTTTAAGTGATGACTGTGAAGTTTTTTGTTTGTTTTTTTTAGGTGAGGAATTTTATGGTTTAAATAGTGCTGTTGATTTCATATTTTAAAATATGACAAGGAACCTCAAGAGACGAGAGAAAATTGATCTTTACTTCATGCTTTTTTTTTTTTGGCTACTGTAATTTCTATTTTCTGTGTTTCATCATCTTTTTCAACGATAACTTCATCATTGTGAATTCCCTTTTGTTTCTGTTGCACATTATGCCCCAGGTCTATCCTGACTGGTCTGTTTCCTCCCACATCTGGTACAGCCTTTGTGTATGGCCGTGATATCTGCACTGACATTGACCACATCCGCAGTGGCCTGGGCATGTGCCCCCAGCACAACGTTCTGTTTGATCTGTGAGTCACAGTGATGTTTCTGTGACAATTTTATGTGTTTGTGTGTTATGAGTCTAAATTTAGACCTGAAACGACTCATCTTTTGATCTAGCCTTGTTTACATGTGATATTCAGTATCATTCTCAAAACAGCTCGGCTAGACCTATTTTTAGTTTACAATACTATTTTGATTTTAGCTTTGTTGACCGTTTTGACTCTAAGAATTTCTAGAAGGTTCTCCAGGATGTGAAAAAATTGTTTACGGGAAGTTGTTAGATTGTTACCTAGGGACCAGATAATCTTGAGGCACCACTAGAAAGATCTGGAGAAGTTTACATATGAGGTAAAAAAAATGAGGGTATTTGATTGGTATTATTTAAACCACCTTGATTGCATTCTAGTTTTTTCTCTGGCATGGGTTTTGTGAGTAAAGTGGACCTAATAAGTGGGTGTATTGCATGACTAGTATTTTCTACACGCTGTGGACAATGGATATAAAAGGATAACTGAGAGATGGCTAAAAAAAACTGCTTATGTTTGTGAATTTGTAGAGATATACCTTGCTGTTCTAAAATTGTTGTTCATATAAATCAATAAAATTTTCGTTCAATTTTTGGCAAGACTTGAAGTGATTTCCGTTCTTTAGTCCATTTAAAAGAACTCATTGCCGCAGGTAGTGCTCAACTAGACCTATAACTCTATAGCATTAAGCCATTTTGACACCCCCAATGTTTGGAGAAGTTTTAGTAGTATCGGGTTAAATGGTGGCAGTACGTCATGTCTC
Source organism: Plakobranchus ocellatus (assembly GCA_019648995.1). NCBI lineage: Eukaryota > Metazoa > Mollusca > Gastropoda > Plakobranchidae > Plakobranchus > Plakobranchus ocellatus. The sequence goes on from BLXT01002699.1 coordinate 842,376, forward strand.
AATTTTCTATTTTTGTTATTGATGTACTGACAGGAGTCAGGCTTATCTGTTTTCAATAATGTTAAGAATAAAAATCAATGGTCTGATCATATTAAGCTCCTTATTTTGACAAGCATTTCCTTCTCTGAATCTCAGTCTGAATGAATGTGCCGCGTTACGTCATAATTTTGTCTTGAGAGTGAAGTTTATAGCGCTGAATTTAGAGCTCTTATTCAAACTCATAAATGTTAAAATGCTTACATCTTTGCCTTAGCATCACTGTATCTGTTGTCATGTTGTTATCAGTACAAATATCATAGACTGCAGTTTCAGTGTATGCGGTGATTTGAAGTGTTCTAGATGTGACTTTGTGACTTATTTGGATTGGCTTTCACACATATTGATTTTGTATTCCAGGCTGACTGTAGAGGAGCACATCTGGTTCTACGCTCGCCTCAAGGGTCGCTCTGAGGAGGCAGTGAAGAAAGAAATAAATCAGATGATCAAAGATGTTGGACTGCCAGACAAGCGCAAAGAGGTCTCGACCAATCTGTCAGGTGAGATATTGAAGCATTGAGAGCGGTCAAAAACCAATAGGTATCTGTGTTTGTGAAGTGAAGCTGACAACATTGTGTAGAATAACAAATTTTTTTCTTTCACCCACTTTGTTCAGAAAATTTTTTCTAAATAATATTTGAAAGGTGTATCTTATTTTTGACAATTATGAAAAGTTAACAAAAAAAAAATAATCAGAATTTTTCCCATTGAAAGAATGCAATTTGGAAATTCTCCTCCACTTAACAGTTTTCTTCATTTTATTGTTTGATTTGACAATTGCTAAGATTGCTTCAAATGCAGTTGTACTGATTTAATCTGCATTTAATGAGATTTCTAAGATACATATGCACAATAAGTGAAACAGGCATGAATTTACACCTCTTCACCTCTGACCTCTGTGACCAGGTGGGATGAAGCGTAAACTGTCTGTGGCCGTGGCATTTGTGGGTGGCTCTCGCACGGTAATCCTGGATGAACCGACGGCTGGAGTGGACCCGTACGCTCGCAGGGCTATTTGGGAGCTGCTGCTGAAGTTTAGGAGAGGTAGAGTGTCTTCTGTACTTTTCTAGCAATTTCTTTATATTATTTTTCTCCTTGAGCTTTGATGTTGATTTAAAAATGTTCTAACTGCAACTGCAGACTCACTTACACTGACATCCAGACATATGTAATAATCTAGTAATACTAAACACAGCTGTTTTGACAATTTTGACATGTTTTTCATATAACCCCTTTTCCCATTGATAAGATCAGGAGATTTCCACCTGTTTTGTGGGATTTAACTGTGCTGTTTATTTTATCTCATTTTTTATCTGTTTGTCTGTTTGTTTATTCCCCTACAGATTTGTTAGAATCAGCTTAGAACAAATGTCAAGAATCTTACCGGATCTCATATCAATTTGTCTTGAAGCTCAGGAAGAGTCGAACCCTCACTCTTTGCCTGAGACTCATGCTCGTATTTTCCATTCATAACCTTGTTGTTTGTGTATTCTCTTAACAACTGTAACAAAGTTCTTTCCCCATTGTTCCACAATCCATCAGGAAGAACAATCATCTTGTCCACTCACCACATGGACGAGGCTGATGTGCTCGGTGACCGTATCGCCATCATCTCCCAGGGAAAGCTGTGCACTGTGGGTTCCAGTCTATTCCTTAAGAACCGCTTTGGTAGCGGTTACTACCTGACTTTGGTCAGAGAGAATGGGACGTCCAGCTTTGCTGAACATGATGACCGTTCATTTTCTGGCATCAGCAACTCGAGTCGGCCGTCCACTGCCACCAGTGTGAGAACCATTGTAGATGTCAAGGTGAGATAAACAGAAAATTTACAACTTAATGTTTGAGAACTATTGTAGATGTTCAGGTGAGATAGGCAGACAGTGTACAGGTAGATGTTTGAAGTTTTAGATATGAATAGGAGACTTGAAATGGATGGATAGTATATAAATGAAAATGATATGCTGAGGAAGAGAGAGAGAGACATAGACTCTTGCAATTATGATTTCTTAAGCTTCTTGATGTCAATTTTATTATCCTTTCGTCAAATCTCCTTGTAATTTTTTGTACTTTGCAAAGGCTGCAGTCGGTGGAGAGGGTGATGACGAGGGTTATGATGAGAAAAACAGTGAGGACTCCAACTCAAATGATGACGTGCCAGTTCCTCTGAAGCCTCCAAGAGGGGCCAGCAACATGATTCCTGGTAAGGAGGGGGAGGAGTGGGAGGGAGTTAAGAACAAAAGCAAACAGATTCAATTCCGCCAGTTCTGCAAGAGCTCAGAATCCTCTGTCTTAGCTCCAGGTTTCAAATGCACTGTTTCATCTTCGAGTTTGCCAGTAAAGATTTATTATTAAACTTCAGATTCAACCTTTTTACTGTCCTGCATGTGCAGCTGTTGACGTTTTTGGTTGGTTTTTTTTTTTTTGTTTTGAAACCTTTAAAACATTCTCTGAAGTGATCCATGAAGGGCAAGACAAGACACGATGGAGAAAGAGAAGACACACTTTATCTGGGATGCATTGCCCAAGAAGCAACAGCTTTGACACAAACTGCATCCTTGAGCTGTGTTCAGTGTTCATTGTTGATGTTTCTTGTCTTTTTACAGAGAACAGATGGTTCTGCTTTGTGAATGAAACTATTTCTTGCAGCTTTAGATTTCATTACTATCGCTTATCTTATCACTGTTTGCAGGAAGTCAGAAAAAAGAAAATGTTTCACTTTTATGTGGTTTCATCTATGTAATGTTTTTCTAACCTTAAGCAATGAAATATTTTAGCTCTAGTGGACAACTTTTTTTCTTCTTTACTTCATAATTCAGTTGCCATCTCATCCTTTGGAGCCCAGATTTCATACTGTTTTGTAGTAGTTCCTAGGTGATGATCTTGCTCATTTATGATCACGAAGTTCAACCTTCCCTCCTGACGACCTCTTTAAAAGTGACTACCAGCACTGACAATCACTTTCCTTCAAATCCCCTAAATTTTTCCCTCTATTTTGATCCCTTCTGTCGCGGGTTCGAGCCCTGCCATCGGCGCCCCGGCCTGACGGAGGGCTTTAAAGCCTGAGATCACCTTATTGTGGACTGGCTATATACAAAAAACCCAAAAAAACCCCTCTATTTTGATACTCCTTTGATGCCAAGATGTGTCCAGTGCAACCTTGAGCAGCCTATTTACCAACCTACTCTGGGATAGCCATAGCTCATCTGGTAGGGCAGTTGGCTACCAAATCAGAGGTTCAAGGTTCGAATCCCAGTCCAGACCATCTTAATTTTTCATTGCTCCTCTGTGTCCATCCAGCACTAAATGGGTAGCTAAGTCTTTTAAGACTGGGCAAAAGTAAAGGCAGCAAGAAAAGCAATGGCAAACTACCTCATAATGCTGTAAGCCAAGAACAATTGGGACCCTACTCCTGGTTCCCCAATGCTTGGACTAAATGTGGGACCCACTTTAATTCCCCTTTACTCTGTAAATAGCCTTTTCAAGCCTACCATTCTGAGCCATTACCTGCCGGGGAGGTGATGCCTCAATTTTTTTGCCTGCCCTTTTTTTTTCACCCATCCTCCTTCCCTCTCCATCTTGTTTGGTGTGATGACTGAAATTGATAAAGAGGGGTGGTGACTAGTCACATGCTGGTAAGGAGGGGAAGAAGGAGGGAGAGTGGCAAGTTAAGGAGTGGACCATCTAGGGCCACCGAATGGGCCAGTCAATTGGCATTTTTTTGCATCTGCTTTTGCACAACAGGTGTGTGCCAGATGAGGGGGGGGGGGGGGGGTGCATAAGAAGAAAGGGATTAGTGGCAGAATAAATCAGTGTGCTTGTATGGTTTTGTTATGTCTGTCAACAAGCACTGACACTCTGTCTACTGAAGGTAGGAGTAACAGTTCTGTTTGGATGGCATATTATTTCAGTTTTTTGAGACAGAGAAAGTTCAAGAAAGGCTGCCTGTGTACCTTTCAATTTTTTTTTTTTTTAAATAGATGTCGCAAGTATATATGCATGGTCATGGAGGTTTTGGGTGTACCTTTAATGTTTTATTTTTATTTTTAAATACATGTTGAATACCTCTATATGAGCATTCCTTTATTTAGTTATAGAATGTCCAAGGTGGTGACTATAAACCTTTTAGGTTGATTTTTCTTATTTGGTCTCATTAAGTTTTGAGTTACATTAGCAATTTGCATCATCATATTGCCAGCGCACCTGGCCTACAATTACACAAACTTTTGTTTACTCTTTGGATTGATCCATTGCCCAAGACGACCATTCGTCTGAGGCAGCCACATTTGTCTATGATCATCAGTGGTCACTGTGACCAGCTTTGACATTATTACACACACACACAAAAGAATGTCAAGTGTTGGTAGCAGTGGTTACTGTTATATGTTGGTCACCAATTGGTGGTTCCTGCTAGGTGATTGTCACTTATTAATGTTGCTGTCGAGTATTGGTCACTGATTAGTGATTACTGTCGAGTGTTGGTCACTGATTAGTGATTACTGACGAGTGTTGGTCACTGATTAGTGGTTACTGTTGAGTGTTGGTCACTAATTAGTGGTTATTGTTGAGTGTTGGTCACTAATTAGTAATTACTGTTGAGCATTGGTCACTAATTAGTGGTTATTGGTAGGTGTTGATCACTAATCAGTCATCCACTATTCCAGGTTTCAACCTGAGCCGCCTGACAGCGTTTGTGCAAGGATTTGTGCCTGGGGCCGTCCTTGTCGAGGACAACAGTATGGAAGTGTGCTTCCGCCTGCCAGAGGATACCGACCATGCACAGAAGTTCCAGCGCCTGTTTGCTGCCCTAGAGTTCTCCCACAAGGACATGGGCATCTCAAGCTACGGCATCTCTGACACAAACCTTGAGGAGGTGGGTACTTAAGCATTTCTCTTGCTGCTTTAGTCGTAACTTTGTCTTTAATCTCATGGCATCAACTTTTATGTCTCTCTGACTAGAGTCTGTATCTGGATGTCAAGGTAGTCAACCTATATCGATTAAAAGACTGCTGTATGTTTGAAAACATGAATATGATCCTTTTAAACTTCTTGTTCTCGGAGCAAACTTTTATCTCAGATTAAAAGGTATTCTAACTTTTGTCTGAGCCAAAGACTTGCGAGTTTGGACTAGCCAGTGCTACAGCATTGAGTCTTTAAGGCAAATTATGGAGGATGGCATCAATAAGGAGTTGAGAGAATATAAACAAACTAGTTTCTGTGTAACCCGTTCTTTGAATGGATTAGTGGAAATGCAACACCGTGATTCAGAAGAGAGAAAGGAAGAGGGAGAGAGAGAGTGTAGATATCGTACAAATAATCCAAATGTTGACATGAGATGCTGCTCTAGATCTAAGTGAACCTGAAACCTTGATCTAAATAGTATTGTGTGCTGTATGAAATAAAATGTGATGCAGAGATATTCCCTAATCTATTAATTACTTAGAATACAGCCCACAGGGCTAGACCAAGAACGTCACAAGGAAGGGGTTCTATTGGGGAGGGAGAGGAATGTGACGAATTTTTGCAGTTTTAGAGTGGAAATATGGCCTCTGCTGGCATTAAATTAGTACATAATCAACTTCAACAGGTACATAACTTTTGCAGGGGCAGGGATTCTGGAAACCTTGAATCCCCCTTTCCAAATTGATCTGGCCCTGGCCCTCAATTAGAGCAAAGCTATAATTAGGCCTTGAATCTAGATCTATAATTAGACCTAGGACTAGATCTAATGATGCCCTGATTTCGATATCAAAGCTAGAATGTAGAACTTCCTTCAATATAGCCCAGATGAAAGTAATTGATTATTGTATCTCTATGGCTTCAATGTAAACATTCATAAACCGAAAATATATACATTTGAAATTAGCGTCACAGCTGATCGTAAAATTCTAAATTATATTTTGAGGAAACAAAAATAGGAGTAGGTAGGCTTTGGATTTCTAGACATAATCTGTGCATTTCTATATTATTGTCAAGGGAAGTCACTCAGTGTGCTTCTGATTGCCTCCCTGACTGGTCTCAAGCCAGTTAAAAAAAATGTAAAGTAGGTCAGAATCGGGAACCAGGAATAGAATCCTGATCCTACTTTGCATACTGGCATTGCTTTCCTCGCCGCCTATACTTTTATAGGGTCAAGACGTAGCTATAAGTTTAATGCTGGACAGACTCGGAGGAGAAATTAAAAATTGAACTAAACAGGCTCAAGACAGTAGGGTAAAAAAAACCAGAAAAACAAAAAACTATAATTTGTATGTAAAACTTTTGAAACATAGATTGTGAATTGTCATCTAGTTCACACAGAAACTTTGATTTTTATTTCTGTCAAGTTTGCCTGAGCCAGTAAAGACAGCAACTAGCTTTATTTTTTGTAAGTATTTAATTCATCTGTATACTCTCATCAGGTGTTCCTGAAAGTGGCCTCGGAAAATTCAACATCAGAGGAGGGTGACGAGAACCTGCGCAGTCAACTGGAAGTGCTCTCAGAAAGTCAGTTTAGCGTTTCATTTCTGCTGGGTTTTTTGGTCAATTTACTGTGAAATTTTCCTTTGTTTTTGTAGGTAAAATCTTTGCATAAGTTATCATGATGCATAAAGTTATTTTTAAACTAATGTGTTCTTTTGTCCTATAAAGTAACTGTATGTGTCTATCTTGTCCTTGTAAATTTAGGTTCTCTCATGTTAATGTGTAGAGATTCCTACCTCTTTAAAAATTTATTCTTTTCCATCTTTATCCTAAGCCATTAGAAATGAGTCAGATTATTTCGTTTAATTTTTTGATGCATGTAGCTCGCTATGTCATTTATTGATTCCATCTTTATACAGAGCACAATTAAACTATCAAGAAGTCACACTGTCAAAAGTGTAATGTTTATTTTGATCTTTCATAAACTTAGTTTTGTTTAATGTTCATTTTTAGTTTTAAAGAGCCAGATTCATATATGTTGCTTACAGTTTATGTAAGTTCATCCAGACTTTGCAGAGAGTTAGTTTTATGTAAGGTTCATTTATAACTTACAGTTTGTTTGAGACTCATTAATAGATTAGAGAGAGTCAGTGTTATTGAAGGTGCATTATGTAGCTTGCAGAAAGTCACTTTTTGTGATGGTGTCAGCTCTCTGTGTCTGGTGTTACAGATGGCAAATATCCTCGACCAGTGTCCAGACTAAGCAGACGTAAAAAGATGAAAACAAGCCTGTTTGCCATGACTTACCGCAACCGAGTGAACAGCTCTGTGGAGAGGCTGGTGGAAGATATGGATGACACAGGTAAGAAATTGAGAGAGGATGGGCGAGAAAAAGAGGGGGAAAGAGAGAGAGAGAAATAGGGAGGGGGGCAGGATCATAGAGAGGGAGATGGAAGAAAGAAGGAAAGTAGGAAAAAAAAGATTGAGCAGGAAAGGAGGAGAAAAGGGGGCAGGGGGAAGGTATTTTGCAATTTTTATGGTAAAATTTTATTATATTGATAGTTGGCATTCACTGTTGTAATTACAAAGGTCAGATCATTCATTGTATCAAAATTTTCTTCTTTAGCAAAATATCAATCTGTGATGAAAAGAAGTGTACATTAAATTGTGCAAAACCTGGGGAAAAGTGAACTGTGAGGAAAAAAAGGGAGCAGACTAATGGAGCTTGCCTGGTTCTTCAACTGCTGGAATTTTCCTTACTTTTCACATCATATAGTTTTTTTTTTCTCAGAATTATCCTCCTGTAGAACTATCTAGTAAAAGTTAAACAAGAATTTCTGCCTGTGTTCTGGGCAGCCAAAGCTATGTGTGCAACGAATGTATATGGTGCTGTGGTAGATGGTCTTAAAACTCATATTTTTAGTGTAAAGGCCTTGAGATATTTTTTCCTTTTTTTTTTTTTAGTAAGATTTTAGTCATAAAAATTTTTGTAAATGAAAAGCTAATGAATCAACATCAATCTTCAGAGAGCAGAAAATTTGGCTTTAATATATTGTATGGGGAATCAAAAGTTGGGATAGTTGTGAATTTTTGTTAGCCATCAGATAGGAAAATTTTTGTCCAGCATGACATTTTTTAAATCATTTATTTTGCTAAGGAGCTTTTCAAAAAACCCCCCCTCTCTCTCTTTCTCTCTTTCTCTCTCTCTCAGTTATCTTAAAACTCAAGTTCTGGAAATCAATTTTGCACAATGAATCAAAAAACAAATTCAGAAAGAAAGCAAATTTTTCCAACATTCTTTGTTCCAACCTCTACTAAATGTTTCAGGTTGGTTAAACGAGTAAAATTGTTTTCTAAAGTATTTCAGGTATTTCATCCAGTTTAATGTCTTTTTGAGCTTAAGGAGTGGATTGGAATCTGTGTATTTGATACCTGTTTGGAAATGTTTTAAAACTGTATCTGACTTTGTTTTCTTCTGTATCAAAGGGAAGAAGGGAGGAACAAACTACGGTAAACTCATTGTTCTCCTCTTGCTCTGTACTTTCTCTGTGTGTAGTCGTAGCTGCCAGGTTTTATGTATTTTATTTATCAGCTGAATCTCTCAAGCTCTGCTGGTCAAGATTGTTATTTTGCAAAGTTAAATGTGCCTTAATCAAAGAGGTTTGTACATGTGTGGCATGATTGAAAAAATGTTTGTGGATTATATATGATTACAGGTAAGTAATATCTTCTATAGAGCCACAGAAGGAGGCAACTTTCTCTTCAGAATTCAGTCAATTTTTTTTTTTATAGGAGATTCTTAGAAAGTTTGGAGCATGGCATGAAATGGAAGCGTGATTGAATAATTCAGCTCAATTTTCTTAAAAAAAAACCTCTTGAGAACTTAGAGGAGAAGTTGTTGAAGTAATGGATGTCGAGTTTGTATTAGAAGAATTTTGGGATTTTTTTGCTTCAACTTATCCTCTTCTCACTTGAATGGCAGTGTCTTTGTCTTCGCATATATGTGTCTGTTTGCATGTCTTCATGTTTTAGCTTTTGAAAGTTAAAAAAAAGTTTGTTTTTTTAATGTGGTCACAATCTCTCTCCTCTGCCATGAAATCTATCATTTAAGTACAGCAAGGGCTAAGGTGATGTTAAAAACAGGGACTGAGTCCTCTGTGGTCAAAGTTGATGAAAATTATTGTATTGAATGAACCACACCCAGCATCAGATGATGACATCCCATTTGCATGGGCCACATATATATATATATGTCATATGTGTGTGTTAACCCATTTTGTCAGTTTGGCTATGTCTATACAATAATTTTGCTTTGTTTTGAAGCATGGCCAGCAAGTTTATGTTGATCTATTCCAAGTGTATCACAAAAACTGAAGGCAGTCCTGAGCAAACTTGTGAAAAAAAAGGTGCCATTATCCAACATGTGACATGAAATGAAATTGTCAAGCAATAGTTTAATGTGGAAATATGATTATCACTTTGCCAGATTGAGTCTAGTGAAAAATGTTTTCTCGAGGAATAAAGTCAAGGAATACAATATTAAATAAAAGATTTTATGTAGCAAAATTTTTCTTTGCAGGAAATTATGGTTAAGAAATATAAATATTTATACAGAAAAGAAAATAGGATTTTAAAAGAAATTATTATGGAGGAATGTGAAATGAAAGACAGAGTAATACTATTATGGAAAGCATGGTGTAAAATATTCTATTCATAGACAGGATAGTGGCAGTGAATATGGAACAAATATCTATTTGCAGAAGTGGAATTAAAAGGGATTTCAGTATTCAAGAATAAAGTTTATAACACAAAGCGGAATTACACACAATTTTTAAAGATGGCATTCCAATGTGGGTAAATCATGTTTTAAATAATTATGGTAAAAAAAGAATGTCCTGGAATTTTTCCACTAGTTGAATCAAACAACATTTGATTTATACTATGGAGGATATGATTGCTTGAAGATGGTATGTGTTATGTGACATCGCTGTGTTTTTGCCTATGTGGTTTTTTTTTGTGTGCTTTTTTTTTTCTTCTAAATTTGAGTTTGTATAAACTTCATCTCCTGATCTACAGAATTTCCCGACTGGGTCACAGATTTCTTCTCATCTCTTTCCGAACTCTCGCCTACACTTTACACATGTGTCTATGTTTTCTCATGTAGTAGTACATTTCAGATATTCCTCAAACCTTTCTTTTTACAGGCGTAAAAGTAAGCTAGTTTTAAAAGAAAAGATGAGAATATTACACATTTTGTAGGTTTTCTGCGATTTTAAATAAAGTATTTTTTTATGCCCTGCTGTTTTAAAGAGAAAGTCGTCTTATCATTTTTTTCTAAACGTACGATCTGTACCTGAGTTCCAAATTGCAAGAGATCCAGTCTGCCCTATCAGGCTAAAATCAAAATGAGTTCAAACTAGATTTTTTTTTTGTTCCGATATTGATGTTTGTTTCCTTTTTTTTTTTTTTCTGGGAAATGCAGCTTTGAAAGATTTAATATTTTAAAAGATGAAAGAATATCACAGTTTTTATATTAAAATTCAGTTTTATTAGCATGTACCTCAATTTTATCAGCATTTATTATGTTCTCCAAGAAATTTTTTGACTGATGCCAAATTTCACCAGGTTCAATGTGTGTATCATTTTTGATGATATTGTACTTTATCATCAGATAACAAATTAAATGATTATCGAAGAATTGCACTAAGAGAAAAAAAGATGAACTGTCTGTTGAAGGTGTTTCAGTCGAGTTGAAACACTTCAATTCTATCAGAGCAGTGGTGAAGGTTTTTCTTTTTGTAAACATTAGACTTTTCCTCGTGATCGTAGCTTGGTTCTTGTGATTGTACTTACTGCTACAATAAAGGAGTTCCTTCCTTTTCTTAGCCACTCATTTTGAGATTCTCTAGTAGTATGGCAATATTATCAATATAACTATCATTATCATCATCATCATCATCATTTATAAATATTCATGATCACAAGTAGCAAAATCATCCTCAATGTTTTTAGTTCATATCTTGACCTCCTTTCCACTGACAGTAATGTTTCAAACATGCAACAGTATGTCGTTGAAAATAACAAACTGCTTAGATCTAATTTCTTCTTATTGCCATCATTATGTAAGATCATTATTGTCACTGTCACCCTCACCTCATTTATTCACCAACTTGATCTGTCCTTATGTATGTGACAAGTGCAGCTTTAGGCTAAAACCACATTGTTACTAACAAATACGATGAGCAGCACCACATAACTACAGCCACTTTTTGTTCTCTTTACCAGAGTTTGTCTATGCCACATTGCCAGCAAGAGTCAGAAGGGGCACAGGTATACTTTGCTTCAGAGAACAAAGAGAGGTGGTAAACATGTGTTAGTCAATGGGCCTGTCGGCAACATTGTACTTTGAGCCTTACTGTTCACACAGAAGGTAATGAGCTAACCTCAAACTATTTGACCAAACTTTTGTTTTTCCTTGGTAGAATCTGTGACATCTGAAGCTACAGATGTATCAGCACCTGCAGCAGACATCAACTTCAGCGGTGCTGGCCAGGTGCAGATCACTGGCTGGCTGTTAATCATGCGTCAGATGGTGGCCCTATTCCTCAAGAGGCTGCATCACGTCAGACGCAGCAAGAAAGGTTTTGTCAGTGAGGTGAGCATTTTCATCCCAGCAATGGATTGTGCTTCTCGGGATTGAAAAGCCAGGAGACTGAATTATTTGCACAGCATTCATTGTCATTTTGTCGATTCCTAAATGTTTATGTGTGAACCAATCATTTTCTAGTGGTTAAGACAGAGATGAGTCCACGGTGTATTGAACACTTGTGTTTTTTTTTTTAAACCAAGAGACTGATAACTTGAGCATGTAATCACTAATAACTTGAGCATGTAATCTTACTGACAACTGGTAGTAACAGTACAGAAAATCTTTCACTCTGAGCTTTAAGTTTGGCTAAAGACGGATATGCCATGTACTGCGTACCGCTAGCAAAGGGTATAGATTGTTAAAGCAATATGCTCCAGATGATGTGCACTGCAAATAAAACTGTTGTCTTTATGATTTTCTATCCTTTCCCACTGAAGTTTATTTTTTTTTAAAACCCACGAAGAGGGTTTTATGGCTCGGCTTTACCTCAGAGCTTCACTGAGCCTTGAAGCCAAGGCAGCTTTACGGATTGTTTACCATTTTGTTTTTGTCAATGGCCAGACATATTTCCTGCTATCAGTTCACAGACAATGGAATCAAAACTGACCAACCCCTTGCTTTGGTATGTTTTTGAATATCTTTATGAATGTTCATGTGTACGTACATATGGCTGCCATATCTAGCCACCCTGCTTTTGTACGTCTGTACATATGTTGGTGAATTTGTATATGTATGCACATATCTCTGCCAGATCCTGCTGCCTGCTGGTTTTGTGTGCCTGGCTATGATTTTTGCGCTGATCCTCCCGCCGTTCGAGGAGGAGCCACCGCTGGAGCTACAGCCATGGATGTATGAGCCAATCACAGGCGACTCGGCCCTTACTGTTTTTTACAGGTAACAATACTTGACAATATTTTGGCACTATATCCCTACTCTCAAGATTGTGTCTTTATGGCTCTTTTTTTTTTAGTTTCAAAGAAGTATTGAAATCTCTCCCGATTCACCTGAGTAACTGCATCATTGAGTCTTGAATTCATCCTACTGAATTATGTACACACTTTTTCAATGCTATTAAATCACAATCTTTATCAGCCTCTCAGCCCGTAGTGAAGCATAAGTCACCTATGCAAGATCTCCAGATCTGTGTATTCTGTGCTGTCTTTTTAAGTTCCTTCCAAGTCTTGTCCTTTCTTCTTCAATTCTGCCATGATCACACATCTCTTTGGTCTTCCTCTGGATCTGGCTCCCTTGGCGTTACATCTCAAACTTATTTTTGCTAAGCTTTTGTTGTGACGAATCCTTATTTTAAATTGATAAATTAATTTGAAAGCATACACCAAACTTGGCTACTAGTGGTGGCCAGCGGCTTCATATGGATGGGAATCGACAAATTAAAAATATGTGTTGAAGATGTGAACTTGATTTTGAGCAGCAGTACTAAGGCAGATCTTCATTTCATGTTCCAGCAACGACAATCCAAGCAACACGATGGCAGAAAGTCTAGAGAGAAGCCTACTGCACACTCCATACTTTGGTAATCGCTGCATGAATTCCTCTCTCCACACTATAGGGTAAGAAACACAGTGCCTTTTGAATGTTGATCATATATATGTGGAGAGTGGGGTAGGGAAGAGGGGAGAAGAGAGGACTATATGGTATGTAATAATGAAAGCATATTATTAGGAAATAGATGAAAAAATTGTAGTAGTGCGTGAATGAATAGTGTGGCTGGTTGTGGCTTGTTCAACAGTGAAGACTCGATGCTTCTGCTTTGAAATTGTAGAAGAAGAAAAGTTTGTGTGAAAAATATGAGAACTTATAGTTCTATTAAGAGGGGCTACTTTTGTCCTTAACATAATATGAAGCAATGTCTGCTTTCTCTCTTTCTCCTCTCTCTCTCTCTCTCTCTCTCTCTCTCTCTCTCTCTCTCTCTCTCTCTCTCTCTCTCTCCCCTCTCTCTTTGTGCCCTCCACTCTCGTTCTCGCTATCTCTCTCTTTCTTGCTCACTCTCACTTTCCCCCTCCCTGGCAGTTTAATTAATTGTCTCTTTCCCTTCACCCCACCCTCTCTTTCCTCCTCCTAGTGGCAAAGAGTGTCTGCCACCCATCACGGGGCCCTTGGCTGGATGGACTCCCAGACCGACTCTCAACTACGCTGCATACCCTGACTGTTCCTGCGACACAAAATTTCAGAGATGTCCATACGGTGGGTTCATTTTCGTGACATTCCCACCTCTATATTGCTGTATCTTTGTGCTTCCTGTACACAGCTAACTGCTGATAAGTTGGTTCCATATTGCTGTATCTCTGTGCCTTCTGTTCACAGCTAACTACTGATAAGTCCATTCCGTATTGCAGTATCTTTGTGCTTCCTATACACAGCGAACTACTGATGAGTCAGTTCCAAATTGCTGTATCTTTGTGCTTCCTATACACAGCTAACTACTGATAAGTCATTTCCATATTGCTGTATTTCTGTGCCTTCTGTACACAGCTAACTACTGATAAGTCAATTGCGTATCGCTGTATCTTTGTGCTTCCTATACGCAGGGAACCACTGATAAGTCAATTTCCTTGGGAGATTGAAAATAGTATCAACTTATCACTACATCTACTTATCCTTTACAGTGTCCTATACAACAAAGCAACAATGGCTAAAATGTTTCAAAACTATAAGATCTACTTAAAAGATGGTAAGGTTATGCAAGTTTGGCTGACGTTGAATTCCGCTATGTGTCTCTATTTATAAGGTTTTTTTTTTCTGAGTGCCAACAGAAAAACCTGAGATCATCTGAAAACAAATAAGCCGAGCGAGCAAACCAGATTTAATTTTTTATTTTTGTCTTTCATTTTGGGTTTGATATCTTATTTTCTGATTGGGTGACCTCCTGCTATTTAGCCTCATTAAGCTTGGCCTTAGTGGTGGGATTCGAACCAGCATTCAAGGTCCCCACAGGATTCAAGGTAGCTGTGTTAGCCTTCCAGGTGGGTTCTTGTCAAAAGTTATGCTTTGAAAGTGGCAGGAGGCCTCAACTCTCTAGTTTGCTTCCTATCCACATATTCTAGTGCTCGGAGATGAGTCTCACCCAAAAACCTACCCTAAAACTTGACATAACTATTTGTGCAATCTACCTTATGTAGGTGCTGCTGGCCCAGAACCATCAAAGAAAAAGATCAGAACAAACGACCTGTTGAACAACGTGACCAATCACAGGTTGGAGGACTGGCTCATGAAGAGCATGGAGGGTTACATGAAGAGAAGGTAGGAGGAATTTCTTAAACATGAAGAGAAGATAGGAGGGATTACTTAAAACATGAAGGAAGTTAGGAGGAATTTCTTACTCATGAAGAGAAGGTAGGAGGAATTTCTGAAGCATGAGAAAGTAGGAGGAATTTCTCGCTCGCAAAGAGAAGGTAGGAGGAATTTCTTACGCCTGAAGAGAAGCTAGGAGGGAACTTGGGATACCTAAAACACAAAGAGGAGGCAGAAGGGAAGTCTTAAACTTAGGAGAAGGTCTTAGGGGAATCTCAAACAGAAACAGAAGGTGGGAGGCAAATCTGAAACATTGAATTCAAGGCAGGTAGAAAATCTGAAGTGTAAATTCTGGATGTAAACACTCCTGTAGTGATTTCTTAGTTGTGCTTTATCCTAACTTCTGCAGTTCTTAAAAACATATTTGTTGTTGACACAAGGGTTTTGAGCATCTAGCAATCACTGGAATGATTGACGGCAAACGCAATAGAGGTAGACAGAGAATAACTTTTATTGAAAGTCTTAAGTCATGGGCAATAGGCAACGGTAGCAATAACAACTTTATAAAGTTAACTGAGAATAGGTTTGAGTGGAGGAGCATGATCGCCAATGTCTGTTCCAGACAAGGTACCTGAAGAAGAAGAGTGATGAAATAATGAATTGTTTGAAAACTTTGACTGCAAAAAGACAGATTAAAGAAAAAAAAAAAACTAGTTTAAGAATAAACATGATGATGATTACAATTTTGAATCAGTGGATTCCACAATAAAAAGACTGATGTAGAGATCATAGAGATAGTCAAAATCCTTCAAGACAATCTTCAGACGAACAATTTATTTTGAGTGACATATATTTCTTTCTCTCCTTTTTTTTTCCCCTCGTATACTTCAGATAATGTTTTGTAAAAACGTAAAGAAAATGCAGGTTTGTTGTTTTACTGCTGGCTCTCTGTCTAGCTTCTCTTCTCTCCTCTCTACCTCTCAATACTTAAAGCATGATAGATTCAGAAGCTGGGCTCTAGAAAAAAATTACTCCCGAATATATAAAGGCACTTTCAGTTAGATTTTTTTCTTTTTCCTATCCTCGTTTTTTGTCTTCTTCCTCACTATACCTTTGGACACACTTTTACTATAACAAAGTTCAGTGTTAGAAAAGATGCCTCTGTGCATACAAAGCTTTTCTGTGTTGTTTTTTTTTTCATTTCATTCCTGCAAAGCTTTTCCCTCCAATACTAATCCATGCTGCCCATGATTTATGACCTCCAATTGTTAAACTACCCTCAGGTTTGGTGGCTTCAGCTTTGGAGAAGAGAACCCACTCGGCCGCCTGAATGCCAGTCAGCTCTCGGCAGCCATGGATCGGCTAGTGCGAGCAGCCAACAATAACCAGTCCATCTTCTCCGGCAGTGAGCAGCTGTGGACGGATCTGGAGGCTGCACTCAAATTTGCTTTTGTCCAGGACAATGTGAAGGTTAGTCACAGCTGATGGAAAATAATGGCTGCACCTGGAGGTGGCACTCAAATTCACTTTTGTCAGCTCATTCTGTTTCTATCACAGAATTCCAGTTATTGGATGAGGCGAGGGACTATACTTATGGTCTTTTTGTAATGCTTGGATATTTTGCTCAATTGTTAGAGCCAGAAAAACCGTGCACGATCCTTATAGTAAAAAACATAAGTACAGGCTGAAAAATAAAATAAGCATCACAAAAGCTAAGATTCTAAGCTTTTTTTGATTTGCATTTGTGCAAAAAGTGTTTAAAAAAGAAAGAAAGGCATGGCCAAAAAGGCATTACCTTTCAGCCAACCGCACAATATAACATAAGACTCCACAGAGACATTATTTGGGCACTACATTTCCGTTCTCCATGCCTTCCCTCAATCGTCAGGTCTGGTTTAACAACAAGGGCTGGGCAGCTGCCGTGTCCTACATGAATGCCATGAACAACCTGATCCTGCGGTCACTGCTGCCCTCAGAGAAAGATCCTCACAACTACGGCATTGTGACGGTCAATCATCCACTCAACCTCACAAAGGCTCAACTCAATGAGGAGACTCTGTAAGTTCTGGCCGCCCCATCAGTCGATCTCTTTTCTTCAATGTCAAGTTACATTCTGGTATAGTCTGGTCTCGGCCCAATTACAAGGGGCAAAAAATTTGGTCTTCAATAAGAAATGTTATACTTATCCAAAGCTATTAGCATAACACATTAAGCCTATCAGTGTAAGCTCAAGTATTTGGAAATTCCAGGTTTTTTTTTCAATTCAAACTGCATATTCACATATACTTTTTAAAACATAAACTCTATATTGATCATACCTTCAGTCACATTTCCATTTTAATACCAAGCAAATTTTAAGTTTTATTTTGTATGGATATTTCACTCTTGGAAAGACAATCTTCGAGCGACAAAGTTTTCTCACATGTAGTCATATTTCTAACGATAGTAGAAATTATTTCCTTTTAACCTATTTAAGTTGGGCTATGTAGCCAGCGTGAAAAAATACTCACCTTGCATTACTATAACTTTTATAACTGTTATTGTCATCTTTATTCTTAGGTTTTTTGCCGCTTTGTCATTTATGATCTTGAAAAAAAATGATACTTTCTGACATACTGTATGATCCAACACAACCTCAGCGCTGATCAAGGCCAATGAATCATATGAAGTCATTGAGCTAATGAACTAAAATATCATGCTCAAGTTTTTCTTACAAAATCTCCAGTATTTTCAATGTCTTAAGAACAGAAAAAGCAAATTTTCTGTAGTATTCCAAAACTCTCAACTTTTTTGTGAAAATATGCAGCAAAATCATATTTTCGCAACCAGTGGAAATGATGGATACTCCAAACAACCTCTGGCATTAATGCATTTTTACCCTTTACAAAAGTTATATAATTAAAACGATACAATAAATTTATGAAAGTGCACCATAATGCAGAATGAGAGTCTATAAATGTTGGACAGTTAAGCTCCTGTACCCATTACCTACAATCAGTTGAACATTACCAACTTCAACAACAGACATGTGATAACTACCAGCCCAACAAGTCACCACTGTCTACCTTTACTCCTCACTCTGTACCACATTCAGGGTAAACAATGCTGTTGATTTGGCTGTGGCGATCTGCGTCATTTTCGCCATGTCCTTTGTGCCTGCAAGCTTCGTGCTGTTCCTGATAGAAGAGCGGGTTTCAAACAGCAAGCACCTTCAGTTTGTGTCTGGGATCAACCCGACTGTCTACTGGGTGTCCACCTGGATGTGGGACATGGTCAGTTGTTACCACTTGAGTTGGGCCATCCCTGCCTTTTGTATGTTCATATGCTATCCCTGCATAGGGACAAGCCATTAGTCTTGTTTTTTTATTAGTCCAAGAAAACAAAAAGGAGTCCAAAAATTAATTTTCTCTCTAATAACAGAAGTAAGTTAACCTCATGCATGTGACATGCACATCTTTATTTTTTACTCATTTTTTCTGTATTTGCTATCATTTTAGACCTTTTTCAAGCTGCTTTCTATACTATGATATAAAAGATGAGAAAAAAAATATCGGTAAAAAGTAATTGATGCTACAAAATCTTGGCAACAAAAAAAATGTACAATTTTTTTTCCTTCTGCATAAAGGACTATTCATTTTTTTAATTATTTGCTATCATTTTAGACCATATTCAAGCTGCATTCTATACTCTAATATAAAAGATAAGAAAAACAAATATTAGTAAAAAGTAATTGATGCTACAACATCTTGGTAACAAAAAAAGTGTACAAATTATTTTTTTTCTGCATAAGCAACAAGCTATTCATTTTCTTTCTTTCTATCATTTTAGACTTTATTCAAGTTGCCTTCTTTTCTTTATTAAAGAAAGGTTAAAAAATATATCATTAAAAAGTAATTGATGCTACTAAATTTTAGCAATCAAAAAAAAAAAAAAAGTTTAGATTGTGTTTCCTTCCTCATTAGCCATTAGATTGAGAGACTTACCAACTTCTTAAGCTGAACAAAAGTCATTACTGAAAGTTCAGCTCTGTTCCAGAAGATCTCCATGTCCAGGAGTTGTCAACCACTCATGTGCTTTGTTTGTGTGTGTGTGTGATATTCCAGCTGAACTACTCCATCCCTGCCATGCTGTGCATCATCATCTTCCTGGCGTTTGATGCCGAGTCCTACGTTTCTGCTAAAAGCTTCCCATGTTTGGTGGCGCTGCTGTTCCTGTACGGGTAAGTATGGTGTGCAAAAAAGATGCTCAACTTATGGTATCCTCGGCTCATATGAATTCTGTAATCGTGTGAAGTTCTACTCTAGAAGGTCCATTACTGTTTATGAAGAGCAAAGGCAAAGAAAAGGAAAATGATTACAGTGACATGTTCAAACATTTTTTAGCCACTTTAGCACTTTAGCAATTTAAGCTACTTTGTTTTCCTCAGTGTGTTAGGTGTGGTGAGGATTTATGATACAGTTCTTGGCATTACAAAAATCCAACCTCTGGCTTTCTTTCTTACAATTCCCCCCAGCAAGTTTGTCTGCTTTCATCATTGAACATTTCTTTACTCTCAAAGGTTTCAGACGGTTCTTTGTGCTCTTGCGAATAATAAAATCATCTGAAGAAAATACAGAGTGCAGATTTGGTTTATATTGCTCAATCATGAATGTTTTGTATTTTATTTTCTCTCTTTGTTGATATCCCTTTTGTATCACTGGCCTATCTTATCTCTATGCATCCTTTCTTTTTCACAACGGTCTGTGTTGCCCTATGGCAAATCCCTTTTCTTTTACGCCTGCATGTTTTACCCTATGGTGTATTCCCTCTTTTTCCTAATAGGTCTATAGTGCCGATGATGTATCCCTTTTTTTCACAGCTGGTCTATAGTACCTATGGTGTATCCCCTTTTTTTCACAGCTGGTGTAAAGTACCTATGATGTATCGCCTCTATTCACAGCTGGTCTACAGTGCCGATGGTGTATCCCCTCTTTTCACAGCTGGTCTATAGTGCCGATGATATATCCCTTCTTTTTCACAGTTGGTCAATCGTGCCGATGATGTATCCCCTCTTTTTTCACACCTGGTCTATCGTGCCGATGATGTATCCCCTCTTTTTCACAGCTGGTCTATAGTGCCGATGATGTATCCCTTCTCACGGCTGTTTGATGTCCCAAGCTCGGCGTTTGTTGCCCTGTCCTGTATGAACGTATTCCTCGGCACGGTTTCTACACTGGCAACGTTTATACTCGAGGTGCTTGCCCAGGATGATGAGGTCAGTGCTACTGTTGTTGCTACACATAGTGAAGCTGTCATTTATTTTCTTCATCATTATTTTTATTATTATTAAAACAGTTTTAATATTCTACTTAACTGACATTTGCTTTATTATGAGGATAGTAAACAGAGCACAAACTATTAATTTGGGTATTGTTTAAAAAATCTAAGCTTTTTTTGTTTTAATGTGGAATAGAACCACAATTTGTATCATTGTTTAGTTTTGCTGATAGTTTTTTTTTGCCTCTTGCCGTAGGAGCTTGAGTCAATCAACAACACCCTGAAGCAAGTTTTCCTCATCTTGCCTCACTACTGCCTCGGACGTGGCCTTCTCGACATGGCCACCGCGCACGTCAGAGCGGAGATCTTGGGCCGCTTCGGTAAGATTTTCTTCTCCAGTTTGCACATCAAAATGTCAAGAGAGCGCTAGTGGCCAGTAGCCTAGACTGCCAAGTTATGTGTATGGATGGTGCGAGTTTGAATCTTGACTTTACCAGAGCTATTCTGTGTAATATTCTCCATTGCCTCTCATGCCACTCTGCCCAGGTCCCAGCCAGTATGTTCTGGGGCAGCTTAGAAAGCAGGGCAAGCAGGGGTAGTTAAACAATCTGAAACATCAACATCATCATCATCATCATCATCATCATCATCATCATCAGGGCTCTAAGGCTTCAAAGAACTCTGCAGTCAGATGCTGTCCTTCTGGCAAGTAGTTTTATCTCTGATGTGAGATATTCTGCTCAACAATTGCATTGTTCTGGATGAAGAGAGGGCAGATCGTACTCATTTGTTGATACTATGGCAAGTAGACAAAGGTTCAATATTCATATCACACTAGAAAAGCAGATCTGCCAATCATGTACTGGAATTAGTACCACATTACTGAAGTACTGAAAACTGAAACCTTGCCTTGAAACTTTCACTCCACTTGGCCTGTAGCTGTATTGTATGAGGATCATTAGTTCACAAATAAGTTGATAATGTTGTTGAAATATTAGCTTTTGAAGTCTTTTTTGGTCATCAAACGATGTACTCTTTGGTTCTGAAATTAGATATAGTGTGTTTGTAATTTTTGGATACTGACTGATTATCTTGATTTTAGACAGCCAAGCATTGTCCTTGTTGGTTATTTAGTTGTTACCACCACTGAAACGAGGGCAAAAAACTACCGAAGCTAAATTCCTTGAGTTACCAGCCCTGGAAAAGTCTCTGTTCATCTGTGGCTTTAGAGCAGAGGACACAGATCTCTTTTGAACTAATGGATTTTTATTTTTTTTCTTTTTTCCTCCATCTCCTCCAGCCATCAGTGAAATAACATCTTCAAGATTTGATATGTCTGGTTCTTGCTCTTTCACGTATAGGATTTAAAAGCAAACCAAATCTCATGGATTGCCTGTACTTTTTTTTTTGGTAAAGTGCTTGCAATTTTAGTGCTTGATTATTAAACTAATTTTTTTTGTTACAAGTACAATATTTATAATTCAGAGCATGTGTAACTTTGAGCTTTGTGCCATAGATAAGTTTACAACTGCAGAATCTTTAGCATTGTCTCAACCAGTACTACAGTGCAACTTTTCTCATCCTGACTTCTGACCTTGCCAGGTGAGGATGTCAACTACGATCTGTTTGCCTGGAACATGGTGGGACGGAACATCTTTGCAATGGTTATGATGGGTGTCTGCTACAACATCCTCAATCTGCTCATTGAGTACAAATTCTTCTTGTCATGGATGTGAGTTAGCTCCCTCTTCTTTACCACCCCCCCCCCCCCCCCCCCCCCCCC
>BLXT01002699.1:897384-916837 GCA_019648995.1 Plakobranchus ocellatus
GGTATTGATAATGATCGATGATGCAGTGGCTAGCAAAGACTGCCCGAGATTTTCTGACTCGGTTTCGACCTGCTACACAAGGCTTGGCCTGATGAAAGTCATGAAGATCACATATAGCATTTATAAGATTAAGAATGCCTGAGGATGCAGTGGGTGGAAGCATTTCATGTGGCAAAGTCTAGCTCTAGAATCTATTTGCCCGATAGTAACGCTGATCAACAATACATCATGGATAAATCTTTGATGTTCATGACCAAGCCAGCTGAACAAATCTAATAATCAAATACTATCATTCCATGATATTTGTAGGTTTGGTTTTTGTATATACCCAGTCCACAACAATGTGATCTCAGGCTTTCAGGCCAGGGCGCCAGTGGCGGGGCTCAAACCCACGATAGAAGGGTCCCTGCAGATCTCAGGACGGACTCGGTAGCCACTGTGGCACGTACGCCCTGATATTTGTACTTGGACACAATATAAGGCAAGTCCTTTCATTGATATGGGCAGTAAATGAGTTGAGCATTGAAATATTTGTGATTGTATTTGCTGAATCCTTCAAAACATGTATGAAGATTTAATAAAAATGAGGAAGCAAATAAAAAGAGATCAAACCTTAAAATGTGAATGGCAGAGAATACAGTAGGAATGATGTGAATGATATTCTGGCAGTGTTTATCATTGAGAACAGTCGACGGCATTTTATTTTTCACTGAACATTCAAGAATATGCAACCCCTTATATGAGCTTTTGTGCTTAAATCATGGCCTAAAATCTGCATATATGGAGTGTGGTTAAGAATTCATCATTTACTTATTACTGGTTCTAGCCAAGCCCTAGTGATTGAAATTCTGAAAAGTTGTGAATGAACTCTGTTGCCCAGAGAGGCTCATTTGTGTTAAAATGTTGTTTAATTATGTTTAACATTTAGATTTTATAATCATTGTGGTTTAATTGTAAATCTGATATGAAGCCCATTTGTATTTTGTTGCTTTTTTTTGTGTGTGTTTATTTTAAAGTTAGTTTTCTAAATCATTAAGACTGGCAGATGTGCATGTGGGCGATCGGTTGGTGTCCAAATTTCCCACCAGAAATCTGCAGCATATAGATTCTGTTGCTGTCAATGAGAAAATGAGAAGGCTTTGGTAGCGCAGTGGCAAATAGCTTTGCCGTGAAATTTGCATCAGTTTTACTGATGTGGATTTACGATCAAGCTGACCATCACCACTGCCCTGACTTGAGGAGTGGCCAAAAGCTTGAGATAAGCTTGTAGAGGAGCACACGCATTTAAACAAACATGCATGTCCGTCAAGGAATGGCAGTGCAGTGACTAAAGCACAAGACTTGCTATGATCCAGGGTTAGGTTGCTGAGTGCTGCTGATACAATCGCAAAACATTTAAAAAACTAGAAGTCCAATTTTGTGTAATATTTCAAATGACGTGGATTGAACTGAAATTTTTCATTTTACCAGAACTGCACAATTATTTGTAAATTTATGCATTTTAGAGCTGAAGCAAAAATTAAATAAACAATATTTTTCAGGTCTACCTGTCCTTACCATGTCAATTTATTCCGGATTCATGATTTTTTTAAACTCATTTTGTTATTTGGATAATTATTTCAACAATGTGATGAGTAATGATAATAGCTATTAAGTAAAAGTGTCGCCCATGCTCAAATGCTAACCCACATTAGGCCTATAGATAACCAAGTGATTTCTTCATGCTATTTTTTTTTCCTTCCACAAAAAATATCTAGCACTATACATGTACTTTTAGCAGTTCAATTTTTTTTTTTTTGCGGATAAAATTGAGAATGTAAAAATTGGAAAAAGAAATAAACACAACAGGCCTTTGTTTGCATTCAATCATTCCCTTTTTTAGAGTTTTTTATTTTATTTGTTGAATCATGAATGTAATCTGTGTATTTCAGCAAAACTAAATGTTCATCAAAATTATTTCATGTGGTAGTAGTAGTAATACTTTATGGTAATCTATTCTCTTCATAAAATATTTGGTGCCTAGAGTAAGATAATGAGAAACCAGTTTTTTTGACTGGTTTTGAGAAGAATTCTTTATTTTTAAAGAAAATAAAACTTTAAATGCATTTATCTTGGCAAGAATCTTTTTTGCAAATATAAAGCCCATACAATTACAATGCGATGTCATGGAATGTAAAATTGGTTTTTTAAAGTTCAAAATGCAACTGTATTGGTCTTGAGGCAAATAATCCTATGTACCTATTTATCATTCTTATGCAAACCTTAATGGATACTGAGAGGATCTTCATTTTGTCAGTGTAATGTGAGTACAGAGATAAACATTTCGCTACAAGAATCTGAAGAGCACGGCAAATGAATCAAACAGTGCAGTGCCATAAGTCTGGCATGAATTTCTGTAAAAAAAAAAATGTAGCAGGATTTCGATGCATTTGAAGAAAAAATTTATCAGAATTGATGCAGTTGTACTTTTGCTGCACCAATCTTTAGCAACTGTTCTTGTTGCACTATCTCGGTTTCTTAAACATTTTCATATGAACACAGAAAGTTTGAAGGTTAGAGAAGACAATCAATCTTTAATTAATTTTTAAAAAATTTACTTTTCTTAAATGCAATTCTCAAACAGAATTGTCTTGGACCTTTAGATTAAAGTGACTTCCTCTTGAGTATCTCGCACAACTGAAAAATTGTGGCCGCTCAAGTTTTTTGCACATTTTTTTGGGCTTTGAATAAATAAACCTTCTCTCCGAAAATGTATTTATTTCCTGTGATCAAACTGGCCAGGTGGCTTTCACTTGAGGGAATATCCAATCAGGTCAATGAGACCAGTTGAGAAAACAGATTGCATTTTCAATCTTTTTTTAATGTATTTTGAAAAGCTGAATTCTTTTATCCTCTCTCAGAACCAACATTACACATACATGGGACAGTTTTCACTATTGCGAGAGCTCATACAAAATGGGACACTTTTAGAACATTAAGATGACTTAAAATAGTGTATTACATTATTACAATGAGTTGTTTTGTCTGATCTAGGCACACTTACTGGTATTTTGTAATATTTCTACAAAATGAATCCGAAGCTGTATGTGCATGCATTTTGATGTGCTGATAGTGATACCATTTTGAACTCTCTAGTCAAAGCTGCACCTTGTGCCATCAAAATCTTTCGATCAGTCAAAGCCTAGGTTCTTAAGGCTCTTGAGTGCTGATTGTGAATTTTACATAATTACAGCAAATTATGATTTATGGCTAAATTTTTACACTTTCTTTACTTCTGTGAAATTTTTTTGCAAAGGGGAAAACCTCAAAATTTAAAGGGGAACAAACAATTGCTTTAAGAGTTAAGCTCAATAGTACAAGATTTCATTTAGATTACTTAGAAAAGGTTGACAATTGTACACACAGACAGAGTGAAAATGCAAAAAAAGACTAACAACCACGTTGAAAATTATAATTGCATTATTTATTTTTTTTCTTCTTCAATAATTCAAATATTTATGATTCACACAGTAAATTTGACAGTAGAGAAGCATAGGCTGATTAAATAGATATCGCTCAAAACATGGAAATCATAATACAGTCAATAAATTTTACACCACTCTGGTTGAATTTGATCACAAAACTTAACCAAAAAAAAACTTGGTCCACAAGACAATGTCAAAGCACACAATTACAATATTACATGAAATTCTAATTTCTTCCTTCGTAAAGCATACCAGTACATAAAATTATCCAAATACATTTATTGTATAGTACATTGAAATAATCCAGTCCATTAAAATACATTTCAACTGCACACATGTTTCTGTTATGAAATAATATTCTTGAAATTACAATGCACAAGGGAAATAAACTTTTTCAGCCTTCACAAAAAAAATAAAAAAAATACAATACAATAACTGGAATGATAATTGATCTGACTGATAATATAGGTGAGCACAATATAATCTAATTCATCAAATCTCCAAGCAGGCCTACATAAAGCTTTGTATTGCACAGGCTGACAAAGGGACTGCCATGTTATCAAAGTTCCAACTCCATGCATCAACAATAGTTATGAAGGCTTGACTGTAATCATTCTTGTTCACGTTATAATATGAACAACAAAGTTGGTACAGTGTAACTAAAAATTCAGTGTGGATAAGGAAGAATACAGGGCGACCTCACATTTTTGCTTCGATAAGATCTATCACAGAAACAATGTGATGAGAGTGAGACAAATGGGAGCATTCTCACTGTTTCCTTCTTTTCCCCCCTGTGTTCTTAAAATAGAGTTTGCACTTCTCTTCAACAAATTGCCACAGCCAAAGGAAAAGCAATACGATCCATATAGTTGTTACTGATCACACTGCTCTTCATGTGGCTGTACCAGCATAAAACTAATGATGTCTTAATGATTACATTTTTTTTTTCATTTTAAGGGTTCTGTTAGTTCTAAGTAACTTCTAATTTTTTAACTCTTGAAGGTGGCCCAAAACAAATCATATTTTCCATGCAATTTATAATATTTTTTACTTGTTTGTTCATAGTGGAAGCCTTTATTGTTCTCCACTGGACTTAAGTTTCTAAAGGAGGATGGATAGCTAGTGCTAAGTCATACATAAAGATTGAATATACATCTTCAGTTGTACATTGTAATATTATATACCGGTAAATACTTTAAGTGCTTCCAAAAGGCACACCCTTCTGCACATCATTCCTTTCAAATCATGCGATAACCTCTTTAAAAAAATGTGAACCCAACTTTTGCTGTGAAAGTGGCATTGAACATCCGAAGTAGTTAGTCACACTCACACTCACAGAGAATTAATACAATTTCAATGTTTATTTTCCTACAGATCCCTCTGCTTTTCAATTTCATACAGAAATGTGAGGCTACTTGGTTTATATCATACTCTTATTATAAAAGGCTGATTGAGAAATTTTATGATTACTGTAGTGTACGTGAGTGACAGCTAGAGATCCCCACATAATCTGAGAGAGACATGAATTTGATCAGAAAAGATCAATCACCAACATTTCCTTTTGACTGATAAACCCAGCTTCAAGAGGAACAGATCAAATAAATTATACAGTAAATACAGCACACAAAATACTGGGAAAGTGGATAGACTTAACAATTGCATAAATATTCTTGTATTTAAACTAATAATGTAATATTAAAACTTAAAGTGCACAATATTTTACAATCAAACTCAAAAGTCGAAATAATTTTTTGACAAGAATGCATAAATTTAGGATATTTATGAGTTATGTGAGGCAAGCATGTGTAAACCAGGCACAACTCACTGTGGCTATTGTTACACAAGATCCTTTTAAAAACTTATTCACTCTAAAAGCTTAGAGAAACAGACCTACAATCTTTAACTTTGCATATCTCTTGGGCAAATTAGAATAGAAGCATAAGGTTTTTGTCTCCATAACAGTATTTAATAATAGTAACATGTTTTAATACATGATGCTCATAACTGAATGTGTCCACGATGAGACTTGTACAGGGCTCATTGTGCTTGTCTCACATTCTAAGAATTTTTTGTTTCACCAATTTAAATGCTTTTTTTTTTTTTTATTTTTTTTTAGCTTAATCACGTTTCTAATACATTAAAGCTCACATACAAACAAGTCTCAGGCAGTTTTAATGCAACGTCTGACTCAATTACTTAGAATGGTCTAGAGACACACATGTCAGTTGTTTAGTGCCAATAGTAGATTAGAGTTGGCTTTCACATTATTCCTCTTATAATCACCCAAGCACTCTCAATCAAGATATACATGTATATATATATATAACTTTTTTGAAAATTTGAATTGGCCTGATGCTGACAGTTATATATCCACAAGAAAAACTAAATATCTCAATTTAGTATAATGGGAACTTAAACACCAAGTTTCTCAAAATCTGGGTGCAGGGTATTCGATAAAGTTTTTTTTTTAAAAAAGAATGCACATAAAATCAACTCTAGTACATGTATATACTTCATATTTTATAGTCTACTCGTTTGACTGGCCTGGAAAAAGTCAGTTCATCACATAATATACTTAAGAGGTACAAAATTGCAGTGTTTCTCTTTGCTAATTGCTGCCATGAAATTTCCATTCCTTATCCATAAATACAAGTGTAACCTAAGCCCAGACTTGTATGAAAAAAAAAATTATGACTTTTAGTAAACATGCAGTCATTTTATCCTACACTAAGGAGATTATCAAGTACAATACAAAAAGAAGGGGATGAAATTAAAAATCTTTTCTGTGTAATTCCTAGAAAGAATTCATGGGAATATTTTGAAGCTTCTTACATTTATTCAAGACTTGCCAAGCCAGCCAGCAAATTAAAAAAATCGTATATATTTGTTTACAAAATTAAATTTCTTGTACATACACACATAAATATGACCTGTGAAGCATAACTTTAAACAACGCATTCATGCACAGCAGAGAAAACCTCAACCACAGCCCAGTCCTATTTGTGAGGAACAGGCACTTCAAATTGTTTTGTTCAATCTGGCATTTTTTCCAAAGTTTTGTATTTGCTAGGAAGGCTAGCATCATGCAATTTTCACTCTAGTCTAGTTAGACCCAAGGAAACCCATTTTCACGATTATAAGATTATTAACCCACTTTTGGTTTCATAATTACATAGGCCCTATGTATAAATTTCCTGACCAACTAAACGTTATTGCTTATTGGTAAAATTAGTTTTTTTTCATTACACAACTTTTTGCTTTCAAACATTGCATACTAATAAATGTACTTTTTCATATCTAACATTTTGAAACATTTATTTTGTCACCAGAGTTATACTGATATTTTTCAACAAGACAAACCTGATTTAATGTGTACACAAGTTCATAGTTCATACGTTTACCATCACCAGAACACCAAAAGATCTACGTGACTAATCAATCACAAGGTAGCACCAGACAACAGATATGGAGAAGACAAAGATATAAATGTCTATTCATTTTATGGTGTTTAAACCAATATTGTATGTGATGTACAAAAATTGGAACATACAGACGTAGAATCAATTGTTCAAATGATGTAGCTGTTTGTTATCCATTGCTATTCCAAGTACCAAGTAAAAACAAACAGATAATATAATATTGGCATATGGCCCATACATCTACAGCTATAAGAGGAACGAAGTTAGAAAATGCCTTCCACATTAAAAAAAAAATAATAAATTCAATTAACACCGAAATAAAAACAATGAAATGACAAAACAATCTCCAGGTTAACGATTCTGTTAACACAATAACTCTAGTAAAATGGTTTGCCAGCATTTATAGAGAGCATCAACACTGTATTTAATCGATGTGTTACAGCAAATATCTCAAAAGATTGGGGCACAAATTTGACTAGGATAATGAAAACATTTTAACCAAAAACAGAGACAAACAAAATGATAATAATAAATTGAAAGCACTAAAGGCATGCTCACCAATCGATTGAATCTGACCAAAATCTCCAATGATTCTGGCACAAAGGCAAGTTGCTTTGCAGTTTCAAATGGTTCTACCTAATCTAAACACTTCCTTCAGAAAGTTCTACAAAGCATAAGGCAACCATTGCAATTGATGCAAACTAAAAAAAGCATTTCTATACTCTGATCTCTAATTTCTAAAATCCTTCATGATCCAGAAAACCACGATTGCTTTAAGAATTGGTTGTCATTTGTTATAAAGCTTTACCTCTGCAGTTTTGTTTTTTAAATAGAAAAATCACTCTATTTTAGCTAAAAAGTCTATGCTGCAATGAAGCAATTGTTGATCAACTAATGTGCAAACCAAAATAAGAGCCATGACTGAACAAAATGACCACAGGCCTCCCCATTATTCTGATCTTCATATCCTCTGCTGTACAGAGTCTAATATTATCAACAACTTTAAAATTTCCAGTGGACAAAAACTACCTACATCAAACATCAATGTTTTAAGTCAAAACTATTAAAAAATTGAAACTCAAAGAGAAGAAAATTTTCAAGACAGGCATTGTTGCTCCCAGTTTGCAAGTTCATGGCATGAGTAAGGATCACTTCTTTTTACAACAGACATACCAGATTATACATCTGCATAGCTTCAAGTCATTCACTGATACATCAAAATTTGTGTGTATTATCTTTACCAGTTTCTTTACAATGAGTGATTTTCCATTAACTCTTGTGTTTGCGGTGAAACAAAACCATATCTCGCAATCTTTATAAATATATTTACTCAGTTTAATGCCAGTGAAATAGGGACTTTGACTGCTAACTACTGATACAAGATCTAACAATATGGGCCAGTTCTTAAAATTTATAGAAAATTTGCTGATCACTTTTCACTTCTTGCTTTATACTTTACTATTTGCAGTTTATATACTCAAAGTATTTACTTCCTTTTCCTCACTATCTGCCAGGTAAGAATCTGCTACCAAGCCAATGTGAATGTGTGAGATGCAAACACATATCCAATGTCACATTTTAAAATGTTCAAACTCAAGACTTTAGGCTCAACTATTTTATTTAAATGTTGAACTATTGTTGACAAGTGGCTCATTTTGTGTGGGAACATACATGCATGTACAGGAGTAAAAAAAACAACAACAACCAAATACCCCATTAAAATGATTCAGTTTTTAACCAAAAATCATCAAGACCTGAACTAGTGGTCTGTACTGGCCAATGTGTTGTTTTCAACAGTAGACGTGAACAGTGCAATGCTATGCAGAGTACCGCAAAGAATGATCAAATGAAGTTGGGGAATCAAAATATCGGGGGAACTTTAAATAAAAGTAAAAGTTCCAATAAACATAGGTTGTGAAGCATTTACTAAAAATTGGTTTCTGAAGTAATCCATTTAGAAACGGTCTGGAAAGAGAAACTGTAAAAGAAACATTATTTGATGGGTTGTGTGCCAAGTCAGGAGGAGGACACAACATAGATGAATTTGCAAGATAAACACGTTGGTCATATTATAAACAAAAAATGCATCTATTAAAAAAAGAAAGAATAATTGAAGGAAGGAACAAAGGTACGCTAAAAGTTGAGATCAAAGAAATTCAAACAGTCCCCTGGATGATAAAAAAAATTGCTAGTACAAGAAAACAATAGATAAGAGGCATCCTCCATGAAAGTCCACCTTTAATATTTACAACCTATGAGAAATATGCTGGGAAGGTAAAAAGGAATTGTGAAAATGGATGCTGTAACAGTGATGGTAATATTGACGGACTTACACTTGAGAGAATCTTAGTAACAACCCAACTATATAGAAGCATTTACTATATTCAAAGTTGGACAAACTGTGTAAAATTATCCTACCAATTCAGTTTTGTCTCAAACAGCTCTGCCTTTATTGGAATACACAAGAAAATTTTCACCTGATTGACAACCCTCCATGATTAAATCAGCTAAATTGTGCAAAAACTCCTTGAAAAACGTCAGTTCAAATTTGAAATACAAAGTCCATTTTCTGATGAAGTAGTTGAATGAAAAATGCCCAGTGTTTGGATTTGTTACGACCTACCCGTGACCTCCTGGCCTTGCCTTATAGTAGAGTCTCCCCGCCAGTTGTCAAAACTATGCCAATACACACACACACACAGCAGCAGCAGCAAAGTTTGCATGATTTGCATTGCATAAAGTAAATGCACAAATTGCTGTTTCTACAAAGCATGGTATGATAAAATAAGGGCAAATGGATGGTGGGATGTGCGCATTGTTCACGCCCTATAAAAAAACAATAGTTGCATCTTTCAATGGACCCTCCCCTCCAAAAAAAAATCATATCTCCTCTCCGCCCATAATCCTCATAAACTCAACTTCATGCCAAAAAGATTCAGTTTAAAAAAAATCTTTCAATTTAATTAACATAAAAAATTGAAACAAAAAGTCAATGGCATTCTGTCCAACTTGAATTGCATATCCTCACTCAATACAGGAGAGTTTTCCAGTAAATTTTTCTCATTCGTCTGCATTCATCAACTTTTCACAATTCGTTCTCTGTTGAGATGACTCTTGCTATTGCTGTTGCCATTTCAGAATTATCACGTGGTTGATAAAAATTTACTTCCATTTTACAAATTAAAGCTGGCTTACTTAAACTAAACTCACTAAACTTGAATTCATGATTTTCCCCTAAAAACTGAAAATTTACACAAACAACATCAGTTTTGTTCATTTCTATGCAAAAAAAAAAAAAGAAAAACAACCTGCGTCTTTACATCACAGATTACTTTTTGGGGCGCTGCACCCAATTTTATTCCTGTTTCATATTGCTTAAGTTACATTTCAATTACAAGACTGCATGAAAAATTTATTTATCCCACAAAGTGTCAATAACAGTTAAATTGGCCCACATTCCTGATTTACCTGTTTCTTGTGGTGTGAGAAAAATAGATATTTTATTTTTGCTAACAAACATATCATATCACAATAAAATGTACTTAGCTTTAAACCCAAGAAGTGTCAATAACAGTTAAATTGGCCCACATTCCCGATTTACCCGTTTGTTGTGGTGTGAAAAAAAAATAGATATTTTACTTTTGTTAATGAACATATCTTATCACAATAAAATGTACTTAGTTTAATCGTTTAGTGACACTTCTAGGGTTAAGGCAAACAGTTCAAATTCATCTCACTTGCTCATCTTTTCCTGATTAAGATGACATTGAATACCTTTAGTGGAAATGGGAACCCATGAAACCATCCCGTAACAAAGAAAGACAGGA
Source organism: Plakobranchus ocellatus (assembly GCA_019648995.1). NCBI lineage: Eukaryota > Metazoa > Mollusca > Gastropoda > Plakobranchidae > Plakobranchus > Plakobranchus ocellatus. Next base: position 908,095 of record BLXT01002699.1, read on the forward strand.
CTTCACATTAATCTCAACTTGAGCTGTTCTTGTCAACCTCCAGGCAAACAAAACATCGGGACTAAAGTTTCTAAAACAGGAATTGTGATCAATATATTCAAACATGTTTTTTTTTCTCCTTTCTTATTTGATAACAAGCATCAGATTTTCTTTTAATTCAGCAAATCAAGCACAAGACTTCATCAATATGATTCGGTAGGTTTGAGTTTATTGCATGTTAAATGAGGGTGAAATCTGATCAGGGACTTTTCATAAAATGATAACTGAGAGCTGAACTGAAAGAATTTGGCTTTGTTTCATGCCCTCTTCCATAACCTCAGTTCATGTCTTCCCTGATCTGAGATAGTTTCTCTTCCTTTAAACCAGAACTATATTTGCTTTTTTATCTCTTCCCACCCCAACAAGAAATTTGTTCTTCCCTTTAAAAAAGTTAGGGTTGATTTCTCTGATCCTTCCAGCTCTGCTCACACACACTCACTCTCACTCTCCTGAGACTGATCAGCATAGAATGGGCCGCATATCTTTGGATGATGATGAAACGGGAAACAGTGATGTGGCTGGACTAGCAATTGTCACATTGTTACACACTGACCGCACTGCTCCACTTGGCTAGTATCACAGACATGCAGCAACAAAGGCCACTACAGCAGAGCAGCGCTAGCGGCAACAACAGCATCTGTTCAGGTGAAGATAGTGATGGGAGCGAGACAGCTAAATGTTAGGATTGCTGCTGTAGAGCTGGCCCAGTTAGGAGTATCTTCATGTCATCCAGAATGTTGGAGAGGAATGTTTGGTCGGAACTCTTCCCATCAACGCTTAGGCTGCCCTCCATCTGAAAGGCAATAGGAGAAAATTATCAATATCCAAGCAATAACGTCAGCTAGACTGCCCACCATCTGTACGCAATAGGAGAAAATTATCACTAACCAAGCAATATTGTCAGCTTAAGTTGCCCGCCATCTGAAGGCAATAGGAGAAAATTATCAATATCCAAGCAATTATGTCAACCTAGGCTGCCCGCCATCTGAAGGCAATAGACGAAAATTATCAGTAGACAAGAAATAATGCCTGCTGAAAAATCTTACTTTGAATGAGGCACTGTATTAACTATTTTTTTAATGCATGATTAGCATTCAGTACTGGTCACGCATGACATATGCCTCATTCACAGCATGCTTCCTCTTATTTTATCTTCCAAAACACATTTCAACAATTGCATGTCAACACTGATGTTATTCCCTTTTGTTTTCTATAACACCAGATTATTGAGTGATATCTCAAGGTATTTTGAAATTATGGTCCACACTTCTTGTGAAAATCTATGCAAAATAAACCTGCAAATTACCCCATTCATAGCATCACACTTTCCATGAAGAGAACTTGTTTGTCCTCAGCTGACAAAGAAAAACATTTAAAACTTACGGTAATATATCTTAACTGGACAAAATAAGAATTTTACACTATTGTCATTATCTGATGTTAGATATAAATGTATGAAAAAGAAAAGAGAATGTTTTTTTTACTTTTATGCAAGTCAGAAATGAATGTTTTTGCCCAAGTATGTAGCTACTGAGCCATGGAGGGGTATTTCACAGATATGCTCATCATCAGCCAACACATACGATACATAATCTTATCTCCAAGACTCAAAAAAAGCATAATTTGTGTTTTGGATTGCACCACTTTTAAAAAACATTACTCTTGAATAAAGTTTTTCAAAGAGTCCCAAAAAGCTTTCTTGAAACCTGACTTCAATTTGACCATCTTCACTACCTACTCAAAAGATACACCAGATATTGCCATCTCTACTCTCAGCATCACACACTCCTCTCAGAAACTACACATTAGTACCGTCATCGTTACACTTTTGTTCTTCAACATCTCTGGAATCTTCGCCATGTTTAAAAAATTACCTTGCACAGGGTTTTGATAGAAAAGGCAGTTCAAAATTAAAATAGAACACATAATACAAAGAAATGCTCTGAATAAATTGAGACACCTACATCTATTTACAGCCCCCTTGCAAAACACATGGGCAGGCCAGACAAGATAGAGACCTAGGGCAAACAGTTCAGGGCAGCATGGCATGCTCATAACCAGAGGTTAAATTTAAAAAACGTTTTTGGCCTAAAAAACATTTAAAAGTTTACAGTAAACTTATTTAACATAATTTAATTCCTTTGTATAGAAAATCAGTGAAATTCGACATTACTTTGTAACAAAAATGGACGGAAATTGACTGGCATTCGATGGGTTTTGTAAATGATTGTTTTTCTGCCCTTTAAAAAGTAGATTTTGATTTTTCCAAGCTGTTGTAAAATTTTCTGTTCACATAAGTGCTAAGTTACTTGAATAATTCAGTCAAAAAAAAGCAGAAATTAGCTCTAGAGCAAGTTAATCTCTGCCTGTACCTGAATAACAAGGTGAAAAAAAAATGTTTTAAATGAATTTGACCACAAAGTCAAAAAAACCTGTTGGGAGATTTTCTTCACATGGCCAGAATAATTGCCCCCTAATTTTTATTGTCTTAATTTTGGCAGACTTAATTATGAATGAAAGCAAAACCTGGATCAGCAGCTGCAGCCATAATCAATATTCTGGCAATAAACTTTTGTGGAATCGTGCAGATCAACGACAGATGATTGTCCTTTTCGAGTACACTGTTTGGTAAAGTGGGCCTTGCTCACCTATTTTTATCTATGCCTCAGAATCTTAGCAAGGCAAATACCAGACTAGCAGCTCTGGATTTGTGTAGTAAGGTAGGGGTGAGTCTCACCCACAATCCTTTGTTCATATCTCATTCAGTTATACCAACTGGCAGCCCTGGACACTTAACCATCAAATCATTCCAATATCAATGCTCTATTTAAACGTCTATTTTATACTAAAATGACATGTGACAAAACTACCTGTACAGCTCGTGCTTTTATACTTTCTACATCTTTATTTCTTAGCTTCAATCCAAAGCTCAGTGCGATATTGTCAAACCTATGATAAATGTATAATTTACAATAGGCAAAAGGTCACTTCAAACTCTCTCTGTAAGAAAACAGATGTCACCCACAGCAAAAATCAAACTGACAGTTCAGGACATAAAAATTTTATCTCCCTCTGCTAAAAAAAACCTCCTGATTTATAGAAAAAAACAGAACCAATTTTTTTTTGGTATTTCTTAAATTATCTCTAAATCTCTAGGTGTAATTCTTGATTTTCCCTACTTTCTTATTTGTGTAGCTGTCCCACAAAATGAGTGAAGATGCAGTTTGTATACACATGCTTTAGACTTTTTGTGCATAAAGCATTGGGAATTTTTACTCTTTACTTAAATATTTTGATTTAATCTCAGTAATCCAGACCAGCAACTTGACTTATTCTATGAGACCAATACACATTTATGTTTTTGTATAATATATATTTGCCTTCAGGTTTTTCTTCTCACAATCGTCCAACCTCCTCCTCTTATTCCAGGTCTGTGAAAGACATCATATTCATAGCTCGCTATCCAATTTTGCTTTTTAAACCTACACAGAAAATTGAAAGTCCAAGATTTCTAAATTTTAAGTGATTTGGAAGTTACTGCTTCATTTCCTCGACGAATTATGTGTTTTATATATATAGCCTTTCCATAAGCAACTGATCCTAAGCTTTCAGTCCTCACCAAACAGGTCCCTGATGCTAGCTGGGACACCACCAATGCCTTTGGATAGATAGGAGCTAGTTGTAACTAATGCTTAGCCAGAGAACTTCTGTCTTCCTTTCACTATGAAAATTAATAAGGAAGAAGCTCTGCTGTAGCCAAATGAAGAGTATCATCTACAGCCTCAACACTAATGGTACTGCTCTACAATATGGCTATGGCAGAGGAGTAGTGGTGGTGTGAGGTGTGCTAAGTACTCACATATTTAGCAAGTAAGCATACAGGATGTCCTTGTATTGAGCGGCTGAAGAGTGAGGCACTGTTCTCTACTTGTTCCACAACTGAAGAGAAAGAGAGAGAGAGTCCAAGTTTACATGTTAGATGTCTTCACACTTAACTTTTGATATACAACAACAAAACAATGCAAACTAATTCTGCCACAGACAAAACAAAAATACATGTTAAAATATGTACAACAGATGTGCGGAGGAAAAAAATTTACACTTGAAGAATCCAGCAGAGAGTAGCAGTTACCCAAGGGAGGAGAATTCTTTGTGTCTATTTTTATCTTTTTATTCACGTTTTCTCCTTTTCATTCACTAGTGCAGTATGGTCTGAACATTTTCATGTTTTCTCCTCTTTGCCTTTGTTTTTCACTCTTTCATTCCCACCCCTTTTAACCATCAAGTTCTAAGATTTAATCTTTTCATAAAACAAGCTCTCAATCTCTCATGACATTTACCTTAATTTGATGTTACCTGACCCCCCCACCCCCCCCACCCCCCAAAAAAGTGAAGAAAATTTATGATGACAGCTGACAAAAATATTATTATTTCTGAGTATGGACACAATTTTACTGCTGCGACAATGTAATAAGAAACACTGCTGGCTGAACTTCTTATGGCTGTTCTCACCTCTAAAGTGTAAATAGAAGCAGGTCTTTGCTAGAATTTGAGCCAGCTGGGTATCTGTGGGGACGAACTTGATGGAGGATTTCTCACAGGCTTCAGAGCCACTCAACAGGGCAGAGAATTCCTCACTGGAATAAAAAATACACAATAACAATAAAACAATACGAGTCCTGTACTCAAGTCTAGTGTAGGGGAACCGTAAGCTTACAAGTAAAGAGTACAGAGCTGCTGTAGCCACATCAAGAGCAGCATTGTCCACAGACCTAATGCTTTTTTTTCATTTAGCTACACGAGAGAGGATCCAGTACTTGCGACTAGCAAAGAAGACTCAGGAGTAAGGGCCTGATATGTTCCTTGGCATTCAGCAGTGTGCGGTGTTTTTCTTTATTTCCAGCTAACTTGCTCAGAGTGGACAGACAGGAATAGATAAAATTAGTTGATCTCACATGGGGATCACACAGACATCTTTCACATGACGGCCAAGCATTCTAATAATTGTGCTATGCTCACCCCAATAATAATATTGACAGCTGTCTTAAAAAGTCAACTGTGTTATATTTTGGCCCACACCAGATTGATGAAATTTCTAAAAATCGGTGCAGCCTTGATAAGCCTTAGCATATTGACTAAACTTGTTAGAAAGATGAGCACGGCTTTGTTTGGTAGGTAGGTGTGATGTCTAAGTACTGAACTGAACATTTTCAAGGCAAATTTTTACACAAATGTCTCATTTTGTGAAGAGACTACATTTTTCTCCCTCTCTAAACACTTTCTTTATTGTTCTTCCTGTCCACACAGTAAAATTGTTTAACAAGCCATATAGCAGTTCCACTATCCTCCCCACCAGTAAATACAAGCAGGGGCTGAACCTAAGGCACACTTCTCTCTGTGTATGTCAGGCTGTGGCTTCACCACTCAGCCACCGTGTAATCCACACTGGATAATAAACCAGAAGATGGTGCCATTTCTAGGCAGGGTGTTTGGTTTTGGGAAGGAAAAATCATCAACTAAAAACCTCTGGCAAACAACCAAATACACTGATGTGGCTGGGGAAAGCAGCAGAATACTCAAGACAATACTTAACCCTAAAGGTTTTAATCGCTGATTCATTTGCCAATATTCTTGGTTTCTTTGTTTTTAATGATGAAAAAAAGATAGCTCTTTTCTTTTGAAATGATTATACAGCATCACAATTAAGTGTATTATATTTTATTGTATAGTGACACTTCTAAGGTTCATATCAATTTAAAAAACACTGATTTCTGAGGTGTTTTTTTTTTAATAAAATATCTCCGTCACATAGTTTGGAGATCCTACCATAGCTGACGTATTCTTTTGTATATGAGCAATTGACAAAATGTGGACCCCAAAACTGTGGCACACTTTTTATTGCATTTTGAAAAAAAGAATCTCCAATTACAAAATGGAAAAGCCCAATAGAGTATCAGTGAGGTAATATTCATTCAGAGTTGGATAGCAGGAGTAGATCCATGTAAAAAAAATCGGTCTGTCTTTATTCACTTGGTGGTGAATGGGCTAATTTGTTGATGGGTGACCATTTTTTTGGGTGATTTTTTCATCATAGTTATGTTTGAAACTTATTTAGTTAATTTAGACAGCAAGGATGCATTCAAAACTGATTTTTTTAAAATAAAGCAGTACTTTGTATGCCATTACACTCACAAAACAAAAATTTATGGTTTGATGAGTTAATTTTTTTTTTTAAATAGGTTTGTAGAAAATCTTTCGCACATATCTATAGTGAAGCCCACATTTTGGCAAACCCTCATATATAAAATATGATATATGAAAAAATAAAATGATGGCTATCTGCAACATGAAATCCTCTTTCTCTCTTTCTTTGCATAAAAAAGAGGGAAAGAGAGAGAGAGAGAGAGAGAGAGAGAGAGAGAGAGAGAGAGAGAGAGGTATTGTTCAAGACATGGCCATCTAAAATAATGGTCGATCCGAGCCATCAAAAACATTATCTGTAACTATTGGGATGCTCTTGTGCTAAGCAAGGAGATTTTGCCCTTATAGAGATGACTCCAAGGTATCTGGTTTGTACTATGTAACAATGTTTAAGAATTTTACAAAAAGGGGCTCACCTTGTGCTTGGCGTAGCTACCAGGTAAGTGCTGCAGGGCAGGTTAATTTTAAAATCCACTTTATCCTGCGTAGATCCCTCTTCAGTCTGAAATAAGGAAGTCCATAGACAACACAAACTATGATAAAAACCTTATCAATTATTGGACAGCTTACAAAGCAATTTCTCTTTATGGAATCATGTAGGCTGCTTTAAAAGATTCTTAAAATTCCCACGGAACCAGAGTAAAATCAACAAAAAATGCCTAATAAAAGTTAAAAGTTAAGACTATTCAAGTGACAACCAAACAAAAAGAAAGATCAATGAACGCCAGTTGGTCTTCATAAGTTATTCTTGAGAAGAGAACAGCCACAGAATACAAAGATACATTCCAGCAACAAGACAATAGCAAACCTGAAGGTAGCGCATTAGAAGCCAGGGGATATAATGCTGCTTTGAGTGCTGGAACTGTGACAAGATGGCACTTTGCCATGATAACCGTAATTGTTATTAGGGTACATAAGATGGATACATTCTACAAACTATGATAACAGTGTTCATTTTATGCTATCTTAAAAAGATACTTTGAGTATTCTCTGAAAATGATTGAGTTAAGTAAGTATTCAGGCCAGTTCTATAACATTTTAGGGTTAGGGCTTTACATTGGCAGCTAGGGAAAATCCAGGATGAATAGGGTGTGTTGGCAAATATAGAATATGGAATCCTTATTTCTTCTTCTTCTTTAGATGCCTTGTCTGTAACGGATATTGATGATCATGTTTCTTCACTCAACCCTCCTTTTATTGAACCTTATAAAGTTGTTGTTGCTACCATTACCTATCGCCAATGAGTTTTTTCAATAAAAGTTATTCTCTGTCTACCTCTACTGCGCTTGCCTTCAAGCTTGCCAGTGATTGCTAATTGTTGTCATACGGTGTGTCCGAACTATTTCATTAGCGGTAAAACACAATGGGTTTGTGTTCTACGGTGTCTTTGCCATTGTGCAGAATGTTATATCTTGAGTTAAATTACTGTATATATGGCGGCTTGTTCATGTGTAATTGTACGATGGCCAGATAGGCCGCCATTGCTCGTGTGTGATAAATTTGAAGGAGATTATTTTCGTTTTGTATTTAATTCAAGCATCCTTATGGCTGAAAAAGGTGACGAAATAAGTATTTCTGATCAAGTACACGAATTTCTTCTTTGTCAACCACAGTGAGTAGATTAGAAGCAAAATTAGAAGCAACAGAAGGCACTAGGCCAAAATTATATCAAGATTGTGAAGCTCTTAACAGTGCTCCAACACCTCCAACTGACAGTGGTTCTCAAACTGTGAACGTAGAAGGATCCTCGAACAGGACAGGTCGAATAGACCCTCAGACCTTTGGTCAAAGCTTAGATCCTGAAAGATCTACTCACCATTCTGCCAGTCCCGCTGAAACTTCTTCTAGCGCAGCTGACATATTAAAGGATTTTTCGCGGTTAAGGGATTCCTTAGTTCGCATTCCTGTGCCAAATAATTTTAAAGTAAACCATACTACAACAGGCATAAAACAAGACTGTCGTGGTACCTTAAGAGTGTTGTCAAAGTGCGCACGCTTTGCAGAAACTGGACTCAAGGTCCTTACAACATTACCAGACGAACGGGATTCATCCTCCGTGTCAATACAGCGTGAAGACTTGGAAAGTAATTTTGTGGTTTTTGCAGCTCAGATTAACTTTTTACAAAGTGAGTACGCTGGTCTTGTGGTAAAGAGCACATTTAACGACGAGACTTCGCGCATATTTCGATCACTTGAGAACAATGCATCACCATTTTCCCGGCAATCCCTTCAGAACGTGAGAATCGCTGTAGAATTGGCCTCAATTCACGGCCGCTCAAACACCGCTTCACAAAGTTGGCGAGGCAGGCGACAGGGCGTGGCCAATCAGACTCGAGGAAGTTATTCGTCCTTTCCATTCAATCGGCGCCGGTACGACAATAACGACATGCGGAGTAATACATTCACTCGACCCCCTACATTCAGAGAAGATGAGGCCTGATTATTCATCCAAGGTTTCGTCATGAGGATTGACAGAACCTTTAACTGTGTGTTTTTGTAAAGT
>BLXT01002699.1:949559-960429 GCA_019648995.1 Plakobranchus ocellatus
AGCAAGCGGTCAGTTTCAATTCAAACCAAGGTCAGTGCATTGCATTTACAATATTCATACATTTCTATAAAACTTTAGAGAAAAGTCCAAAATATAAATATTTGAATAGAATTACAGCAGTTCCTACAAAAAGGATACAAGACAGTAGACAACAATAAGTCCAAACAAAGAGGCATGGGACACCACAAAAAAAATAAAAAAGAAATCACCAGCACAGCTATCAAAAAAATCATTCTCACAATCTCATGAAACAGAATTTAAAATAATAAAAAAAAAATAAAGCGACATTCATTGCAGACGGCACAAATAACAAGACAGCCTTCTATTGCACATAACAATGCACAACCAACCAGTTACTCTTTTCCAAAAATTTAAAGACATTTTTTTCCCCTCCGTCTGCTTTGGCTTTCACTATTTATTTTCTTATAATATACTTGCGACTTGTCTAGTATTTAAGTATAGAAACTCCAATTTCCTGGTTTTTCCCTCCAAGAGTAGTTAGATGAAAAGCCAGTTAATTGAATGCTGCACTTTGCAATCATATGCTTCACAATGCTCACCCCATGCATTTTATACAACAGTTATAGATAAATGTATAATTCTTGTTTTGTCCACGAGTGATGAAATGCATGCAGCCTTATGTCTTTGTTTATAAAAACTACACCATTCACAACTTTTTTTCTTTGAAAACCTTTCCATTGACTGACAAAAAGCACATGACAGGTTAAATATGACACCACTAAATATTTAAACAGAAAAGCTCAGCCGTATAATCTTTGTCTAAACCAAATCCCTTAGGAATGCCAAATAGAAAATATTGCAAACGAAAAAATGTGCAGAAAATTGTACGGAACCCACAGTATTGCCAAATCTGATCAACTCTGGATTTAGCCTCTCATGATAAGAAAAAAATAATAGCCTCAAAATTTTTTTATCTAAGTATTTAAAATATGATAAATATTCTGTATTTTTTTGCAAAGGAAAAAAAAATGTCTCTTTGAGGGTATACTTTTCAAAGCCATACATATCCCAATTTCAGTATATTGAAAAAAAGAAAATGATTCATTGCCAAGTGAAAAGGTCTAAAGTTATAAATGAATGCATTCTTGTAGTGAGTGTAAGAAGGAAACCCCAAGAAAATGTGCAGCTTTTGGGTAAAATTCAGCGCAGCAAAACTGCTGGGGAGAAAACAACAAAACATTGCCATTTTTTGTTTCCTTCATACGACATAGTTATCATGCCTCAAACCCATGCAGGCCAAACTATGGAATTGTTTCTAACTTTTCCTTTCTTTCCCTTAAAACTCTTTCAATGAAGCTTTAAAGAAGAACCTTGAAGGCAAAAACTTACCAACTCCTAAAGAAAAAAAAAAGAGAAAGAAAAAAAATAAAAAGCATATATGTATACATGTTCACCTTTAAATTGTGACACTGATACAATTTGAAGACTATGAAAAAATATTTAAAAAAAAAAAAAGAAAAAGAAAAAGATTTCTACCCTTTGCCTGATAAAAACATTATGGCATAAATTGTTTAACTACAGTGAAAAATGTTACAGTAAGTCTTTATGATGATTATTTCACTTTAAAAAAAAAAAAAAAATTCTTCAGCACTATTTTTAAGACATGAAGCACAAAAACATTTCTCACTGTATGTTCCATCAAAGGGATGAAAAATCAATATCCCCACTATGTGAGTTGAAGGCCAGGCCTGCTTACTCAATAAAATTAAAGCTCTACATTACAAGGGTTAAAAAAAAAAGCCTTTGAACACTCTAAATGCAAGAAAATTGCAATTTTCAACGTTGGAATCAGTGATTTTCACTTATCATCAATCCACAATTCTTATAGTTTTTGTGAATACAACACAAATCTCAATTGTTCTCTAACATCAGTGATGCCATCATGAAATTTCTAAAGAGCCTAAAAAACTATCTCGAAATTAAAATACTAGAGCAGAGCAAATGGCCAGAAAAGGGACATGATAAAAGCATCCTACTGTAATTAATGATTCTATCAAAGATACAAAATTTTGTTAAGATTGTCCCAAACTGATTGAATGTGATTTAAAATAGCCTCAACCATTTTTTTAATTAAAATATTCTTCTATGTTGCTTTCTCAATATTGCTGCAATATGTGAAGAAGCAATTCCTACTTACATAATGTACCAGAGTCTATCCCTTAATGAAAATGTTGGCATAGTAGATTTGGACCATGACAATGTTAAAAAAAAAAAAACTTACTGGAAGAATATTAAGCACATATATGATAGAACAGAGGCAAAAGATGTGCCCTTATAAGATTGCAGCTGTTCTTCCGCATGCATGACAGTAGAGGCAGAATTAACAGACATGAGTTTGGGCTGATACCAAGTTGATGCACAAGTACAAGAAAGAAGAAAACTAGAGGTCTCCTGAGGGCCAGGAAAAAAAAAATACAAAGCAACAAAATAGTAAATTCCCCAGCAAAAGTGGCATCCCTGGAACTTGTGAAGAATAACTAGGATTGTAGTCAGAGGTCAGTAGTACCTTCTGGCAACGGAATGAATATGCCAAAAATCGAGACTCTCATATGTTGATTGTGAGCATGAGTAATATGGTAAATGTCAAGTATTACCTGAAGAATCATATTACCAGCATAAACTATGTTTTAAATGTACAATGTGTCAAGTGTCACCTTGAAGATATGCTGGTGGTCAGCATAAGTACAAATAATTTGTTAAATGTCAAATGTGTCCAGTGTTACCTTGACAATCATGTTCGTAGTTAGCATGATAATACAAAATCTGCTAAATGTCAAATGTGTCAAGTGCTACCTCGCGGAATATGTTCGTATTCAGCATGAGTAAAAACAATGTGCTAAATGTCAAATATATGTCAAGAGTTACCTTGCGAATCATGTTGGTAGTCAGCATGAGCACATCAGTCTCTTCATGAAATGACTGAGAAGCAGCGAGATAGCCAATACGCTGTGGAAATACATTTTCAATGTGAAGCAACCTAGCAGTATAATCAAAAATCATTTGAAGAACCTAGCGGTATCACTTGAAAAAAAAAAAACACTTGAACAAAAGGTCCTTTTCTCAAAAAAGACACCTTGTTTTTTCTTTGTACATCTCCCATCTCTACCTAATCTTCCTTATCCTATCCTCACTATCTTCTGCCTCTGCCTTTGCCTCCTCCTCCTCCTTTCATTTCCCTCTTCATGATTTTACAATTAATTGAAAATAAAATAGCATACTGTTCAATCCTTAAAATCAAAATAAAAACTAGAAAGGATTACATCCACCTCTAGATTTACATCTTCTATGCCATCTGCAAAAATCAAAATTTATGAAGCAAGTATATATATTATTATATATATATATATATATTTATATGCTTTGTGTTAAGTTAATTAAGCAAACTTTTACAGAAAAGTTAGAGCTAAAACAAACCTTGAAGGTGAACTTGGTTGAGCTCATCACCTCAATAATGTTAAAGGCAGCCCAACTGATATCATAGCCAAGCATTTGAAGCTGTTGATGGAATTAAGTTTTAAAAATGAACGAATCTAGAAGTGACTTAAACAAATCTGGAGCACAAAAGTTTATATTCATCACATTTCCCGCTTAAAACTAACGACATACAACGTAAGAATACTTGAATGACTGGCACACAACGTATAACGTGTGATCAACAGTTCTCTGCAGCTCTGATACATACATACATATATACATCTGATTATATTATTTAGTGTGTAACATTTGTTTATAAAATGGAATCACTATGGTAAAGCCTTCCTGCCATTTATATCAATGCATTGTTTTTCATTAATTATATCTCTTCTATTACATCAAAGAAACTCATCACAATAATGCTTGTAGATCTGATTGTTAGAATTAGTAAAACATGTTTCAAGCTGCTGACCTTAACCCCTTTCATGACCTCTGAAACCCTGACCTCCACATTAGAAGCTGCTTCATGCATAAAAAATTCACCTTCACTCTGATAGGGAACATTACACTCAGGAACTGATAAGTTATAGGCATTAGTAATAGCTTACTTTAAAAAAAAAAAAAGACAAAAACTATTTACTATTGTAAAACAAAGAAACATAGCAGTTACAGCTACAATGGTAATCAGTAATATTTTTGCTAAAATATCAGACTGTGGCTGTTGGTGGCTTAAGCGGTAGCAAATTTGCCCTGGAATCTGCAGGAACCTGATTGTTGAGGTTCAAGCCTTGCCACCGTTGCCTTGGCCTGACAGACGACCCTTAAAGCCTGATGTCTAATTGCGGAAAGGCTAAGGACACAAAACCAAATTTTTTAGACAGGTGCATTTTACCAGAATATTCAAGACAAAAAAATTGCTAAGAGTCACAGCTTTACATACATATGTAAGTTTGTTGACAGCATTTGCCTTGATAGCCAGGTTTTCCTGCTTCAATTCCTGCTTGATTTCATCAATACATTCAGCAATGTATTTGCTCTGCAAAAAAAAATATATGATTCATCAGTTTTATTGTTTATCTATCATCTGATACATTCAAGTTTCTCGTGCTTCTTTTAGAACTGAAAAATCTAAAGTTTTCTTTTCCTTTTTATTTTAGTTCAATAACCTTAAAACAAACACACACATAATTTATATATTCTTTATTAAACTTTTAATGACAAGGATTTTCAAGGGAAGAGAGAAACAAGCATTAATTTGACTGAGAACTCATGAACACCTTGGTGAGAGGAAATTAAAAAAAACAAACGACAATAATAAATTTAAAGTTACAAAAAGGGACGCTTTCCAGACTCCAGCTTATCATGAGTGCATGAGAAAAAAGCTTATTAAAATAGCGGGGGGAGAGAGAGAGAGAGAGAGAGAGAGAGAGAGATGAATGTAAGTGACCAAATCTAGCAGACAACTGGTAATATATGGTATGAACTGTATGGGTAAATAAATAGCTAAGAACTGGTATCCATGGATTTAAATTATTTTTTTGTTGTTAAAAATTATAGCTGTAGTAGATTTCTGTTTATATAAGGCAGAAGTTTTGACTGAATTAATGTCATATCACACGGTAAAATCACTTTCAGAATGAAAATATCTGAGGGGAAATTTTTACTTGCCCACTTATTATCATCATCATGTACCTTGTCTGGAACAGACACTGGCGATCATGTTCCTCCACTTAAGCCTATTCTCAGTTAACGTTATTAAGTTATTATTGCTACCACTGCCTATTTATTGCCCATGACTTAAGACTATCAATAAAAGTCATTCTCTGTCTATAATCTTTCCAGTGATTGCTAAGTATTCTAAACCCCTGTATTGGCAAACATGGCCTGAAACTGTAGTTGCCTCTGTCTCATGGTTTTTATTAGGGATCACTTGAGATTAGCCTCTTTCAATACCAATTCATTTGACTGTTTTTCATCATTCTTTTGTTAAACCACATCTCTACTGCCTCTAATTTTTTTCTCTATTTCTTTGTTTACTGTCCAACACTCACTACCATGCAAAAGTACTGACCATACATATGTTTGCTATATTTGCCTTTAATAACCAAAAAAATGAAAAGGGTAATGACGTGAGCATTGATGTAACTGTGAAGCAAACTAGCAGTATTTAACTAAAAACCATGAACAACCCAGCAGTATACACGAAACTTAAAAACTACTTGAACTGGGTCCTTTTCTGGAAAAGATATTTTGGCTTCTCTTTGTACATCGCCCACCTCTACCTCATCTTACCTTATACTTTCCTATCTTCTGCCTCTGCCTTCTCCTCCTTTCTTCTTCTTTTTCCTCTCTCTGATTTTGCAATCTATTGCAAATACAAACTATACTGTTCAATCCTTAAAATGAATATAAAATCTCGAAGGGATTACATCAGCCTCTAGGTGCTGGTTTTCCCTGAATCATAGAGGTCCCTTCCTACTTTATGGGTAATAAATCAAGCCATTTATAACATATTTAGATCTAGATTTCTGGTCTGGGCTGAGGCTTGTCACTTTGGCAATTGAACTTCAAGAATGCTTTTGGTGTAGTGCTAAATGTGCTGAGAATGGTTTTGGTTCTTAATATAATTGTCACAACATAGACTCATTAAGATTAAGCATGTACAGGTTAGAAAGTAACATTGGTTTTAGTTTGATTTGAGTTTACAATCCTTGATTCATTATATCCTCATGAAATGTTTGATAACTAGAGATTTTCATTTAGGAGAAATCTTTCTTGAGACCCTTGGTCTAGCCTTCTAGAATCTAAGCTTTAGCTAGGCCCAAATTAAGGTCTCTTAAAATCACTTACAACATTATTGGCATACATTTGAAAGACTTATCAGCTTTTAGAAGTACACAAAGAATTTATAATATTAGGTTTGGAAATTTCCATGATTCTGTTTTTTTCACTTTGATAATGTCCAAGAGGGTGAAGTTTTAAAAAGAGAGGCCAGGGATATAAGGAGTAGACTCCTGGTTTTTTCCTTGGCATGAAGCACTGTGATTTAGTTTGCCTTTGCTTTCCTCAAGATTTTAACTTAAGTTTCATTGAGAAACCCTAATGATGTTGGATGGATACAGGCAAACAGATAAAATTGTTGGGTTGGGTTCCATTGGAGTTCAAAATCGACACCTATTGCATGGTAGCCAAACACCATTGCTCACTCCAAAGAAGAAGGTTAAGTGCAAACGGTTGTTGCACAGGTTATTTTAAACTTTTTTTTCCAAAACTGAACAGTGATGCTGACAACTGCAAGTACTATCCAATCAAGGTTGCTAGATGTTAGACCTTGATGAAAACAATTAGACCGGACACAAAATTAAAACTGGACTTTTTGACACATTCTTTACATAAGTTGCTTTGCTGGTGTCAATTCCATTAAAAATTTATTTCAAGTTTTCCCTATGTAGTCTGATCAGGTTCAAAGTGTTCACACTAGATACATCACATTGTTCATCAACGCTGGCCAGTTTTTATTTTTGATAACGCTGGAACATGGCATACAATGCAGCAATAAAAAGAAGCACATAAGCAACAAAACATGCCTCAAATGATTGGGTTGTTTTAAACTGAATCACAATAGATTCCAGTTGGTTTAGAAAGCTATTTTCAGGTACATGAGCTTAAGCTTTGGGTTGCTGTGCTGGTATGTGAGGGTTTGCCAAAACATGGGCTGTCAAAGATTTTTTTACAAGCCGTATTTGAAAAAATTTTAACTCATCAATACATACATTTTTATTTTGTGAGTGTAATGGCATATATAAAGTACTGCTTTATGTTTAAAAAATCATTTTTGGTTGCATCCTTGCTGTCATGATTAACCAAACAAATTTTGAACATAGCTATGATGACAAAATCACTTAAAAAGTGGTTACCCATCCACAAATTAAGCTCATTCCCCATTAAGTGAAGAAACACAAACCAATTTTTTTTTACATGGATCTACTACAGTTGATACTCAATTAGGTTTTTCCCTTTTGTAATTAGAGATCTTTTTTTCAAATTGTGTACATGCAGTAAAAAACGGGACACAATTTTCGGGTCTACCTTTTGGCAACTGCTCATGTATGTGGAAAAACGCCTTACGTCTTCTAAGATCAATGCGTGGAAAACATGGTGATGAAGTCTAGGGATGCTACACAGTAACAAAGCAATAAAATTTAAGGATTATGCAGCCTTTTAAACACACCCTTAGTTCCTTAATCGTTTCTATAATTGAACCTTTTTATTTAATTTAAAATGATTTTTAGTGCATTCCACAGGATGCAACAACTTCTCTCCCACTTTTTCTCCACCAAACCAAAACACCAGCCAAAGCTATATATTCTTCCCAAGTTTCCTCTCCACATTTTTTATCTGCCAGTCCACCCTCTTATACATACTGCACCCATCCGAAGTTTTTCTCTATCACATTCACTGTTCAAGTAATTGTAAACCTCTATTCCTAGCTGAATCACCCTAATCGTGCTGTAATATCTTGTGATTGATAAAGCCACAATCAGGCAAAAAATTAAATGGACTTATGTAGCCAAACCCCCTACTTATTGCAACAATGCTTCCTTCAAAAAAAAAAAAAGCAAAAAAAGAAAACCCGCCACGCTCAAGCCTTACAAAGATACAATGTCCCCGTATAAAATATAACACCCATTTCTCTGCCTAAGTAAAATTATGAATGCGAAACAGAATCATGTACCCTAACCTATCCCAAACCAACTTAGTTTATTAATATTATTATTTTGCTTTTTTATCCCAAAAGGGTTTCCACTCTTGATCCACACCTGTGTAAACTTTTTTTTTTGCATGAGGTTTAGCAAACATGTCATGTTTGTTCATTTTCATGTGATATTTTTTTGCAGTTTTTGATGTGTTAAAAGCAGAAAGGCCTGGGTCTTTTTTGTCACCATTGCTAGTGGAAATATTCATTGAACTAAGTAGAACTTGACTATTTTCATGTACAATTGATTAACCACCTCTTCTTTAATTGGTCACTAAAAGTAAAACCGTGTTGAAGTAAAAATTTACCCGTAAATCAACCATAGGCCCTCTAAATTAGATAAAAAATTCAAACATAGGAAAGGGGGATCAAATTTTAATTGGAAAAACGCATGATTTAAGTAGGTTTTTCGTTAGGATTGTGATTAAACCTTACATTAATTGGTTATAATGAATATACGTTGTGAATTTTGTAGGATAAGTAAGTTGATTTAAACCTATCCAATTCTAAAGGCAGTCTAAATTTTTTACGAGCCGACATTGCGGGGGCGTCAACCCAGATCTATCGATAACTGGTGTTTGTCAACAACCTATGCTATCTAACCTCAGTGTCTTTATGGTTGCGAATGCCTCTGACAAGGTCCTGCAAGTTTTTGTCTAGGACCCTCTCGAGGGTTCCTTTGACTTTTCGAAGAGCCATCTTGTCAGCTGAATGAGTCAAAGCTCATAGCAATAGCAGACTTGCAAGAGGCCGGAACTTCTAACTCCTTGATGACAATAATATTCCGTGCTGACTGCCGACTGCTGCTGCGGCTCATTCCGGACATCACAACATGTCTTCCGCTTCTGCTGATCATGTGATCTGACGCGTAGACACTCACAAGGGACATAACCAATTGACGAGATTTCGGTTTTCAAGACGGAATAAATGCTCTCCCTTCTTACAATTTTTATTCCGACGTTAGGCATTAATTTTGTAATCATTATGTTATACAATTTTATATTATTGTTTCCAATTTGTTTCATTTCCGCCATCAATAATTAGGAAGTAAAACATGTGATCTTGAATGATGCGACTGGATGCGATTTGCATCGATTTGTGTGACTTAGTAAAAAATCCATTACAATCGCCAACATCATTTAGGACTGTTAGCCCAGATACCATTGCAGACACCTGGTTTGCTCTGTCTCTCTGTCTCTCTTTCTCTCTCTCCTCCTCCGCCTCCTCCTCCTCCTCCTCCTCCTCCTTCTTCTTCTTCTTCTTCGTCTTCTTCTCGTTTCTTCAATTCTAAGGCTTTTTTTCTCTTTTTGACACAGGTTTGCCTATTTTCTCCATGCTTTCGTTCATCTGACTGTTACTACTACCAACACCATGACCACATATACGTATACTTAATCCACATTATATAATCTGAGCCGTTCCTTGTAGAAAGTGGTTTACGGTTGAGTCCAGAGTAGCAGTTTTATAGATCATGTTATTTGAAGTGCCCACTTATATAGCAGTCTAGAGTGCATTTTTGGGGGAAAAAAACAACAAACAGTTATCAGGGATATTAATCAGTGGGCTGGTTAGTTCAGACATCCAACTCATATTAGGCCTTAGCATAATGATCAGTTTCCATTTCATTACAAAATTCAGATACAGCAAGAGAAATTTTGTCATAAGATTAGGCCTATACATTGATATTATATTTTTAGAATTGCTATGAAATGAAGATAAAAGTTAAAAAAAAAAGATAATTATGAAGAATGATTATGATGATCATTGTGATGATTACATTTATAATAATAATAATAATAATAATAATAATAATAATAATAATAATAATAATAATAATAATAATAATAATAATAATAATGATGATGATAATAATAATAATAATAATAATAATAATAATAATAATAATAATAATAATAATAATAATGATAATAATAATAATAATAATAATAATAATAATAATAATAATAATAATAATAATAATAATAATTATTATTATTATTATTATTATCATCATCATCATCATCATCATCATCATCATCATCATCATCACCATCGTCATCATCATCATCATCATCACCATCGTCATCATCATCATCATCATCATCATTAAATCATCATCATCAATATCGTCATCATCATTATTATGAAGATATTATGGTTGTGAATTGAATAGATTAATAAAATCCATTGAATCAAAAGCTCACGTAAAAAACTTAAATTGACGAGGGGGAAAAAAAAGGAAAAACTTGATATGCAGGCTTATCGTATGCGTAATTTAGAAGGGGACAGAGATTATACCACGGCGACTGTAGGGCCTAATGTTCTCTCTAGTTATCATTGAGGTCAGAGGGAGGCAGAGATATGGTCGCTATCTCTACTTCCATCTCTTGATAACATGGGTGTTGAAAAAAATTAAAAAAAATAAAAATAGCGATGAGATATGCGTTAGGTACCGATATCTTCTCGTAAACATAATGACTGATTGTATTTTTCACCGCCGCAATCATCATCAACTCCATAGGTGTTATGGTTATCGGCAGAAATAGAAAAATCGCCATTGTTATCATCATCATCATCATCACTAGCAGCAGCAAAAAAAAGTAGTTGTAGTAGTAGTAGTAGTAGTAGTAGTAGTAGTAGTAGTAGTAGTAGTAGTAGTAGTAGTAGTAGTAGTAGTAG
>BLXT01002699.1:964413-977244 GCA_019648995.1 Plakobranchus ocellatus
GGGGGAGGAGGGAAGAGGGGTAAAGAAACGGAGTGTATGTGTGAGAGGGAGGGAAATTGTTGAACTTTGTATCTAGCCAGTCCACAACAAGATGATCTCAGACTTCAAGACCCTCTGTGGGCCAGGCCGTAGTTGGCGGGGTTCGAACCCGCGACATAAGGGTCCTTGCAGATCTCAAAGCGGATTCGATATCCACTTTGCTATCAACACTTCCCAAAGGAGAGAGAGAGAGAGAGAGAGAGAGAGAGAGAGAGAGAGAGAGAGAGAGAGAGAGAGAAAACGAAAAGAGACCCAGATAAACGTGGCAATGACAGCGATGAAGACAACGTGGTGAAGATGATAATGATAGGCAATATTGTTGTTGCTCTTATTCTTATTATCATTAATATCATCATCATTTACGTGGTGGTAATAGCCATAAAAATACATATGATTATATTAAGTTTGCTTAAGTGTCTAAGGATATTTCATTATCTAAATCTCTCCGGCCCTCTACAACTGTACCAAAGTAAAACTAAAAGTGAACCTCTGATACATGTAAATGAATTCCTTAGTTCCACTCCTCTACTATCCATTCCTCTCTTCCTCTACAATCCATTGCTCTTACTCTTACTCTACTATCCATTCCTCTCTTCCTCTACTATCCATTCCTCTTTTACTTTACTAATACTATCCATTCCTCTCTTCCCCTACTATCCATTCCTCTCTTCCTCTACTATCCATTCCTCTTTTAATTTATTAATACTATCCATTCCTCTCTTCCCCTACTATCCATTCCTCTTTTCTTTTACTATCCACTCCTCTCTTTTTGCATTCACTGTTACCAGTTTATTATTGCAAGGTTGAAAAGACTGATAAACTGACACTGACAGTGATATTTACACTAGGCCTTTTTTCAATCTGCCTCTTCAATAAAGATGTTTTTGCTCATTTATCATGTCACTTTTAAGTATTACACACATTGATAAATGCTACACTCACTCTTGGTTTCCCTTTTCTACAGTTTTTCCTCAGTCTTGTTTGAATTTTGAGACAGAAAAAGCAAACACAACATAAGGATAGACTTGTTAAAAAAGAACACTGAAACACCTAAAAAAAAAGTATAAAGTTAAAAGGCAAAAAAGATAAAAATGTAAAAAGGCCAAAATTTTGAAAAATATAGGAATGAAAGAGAGACTTTATACTTGTATGATACATATAGCCAACATTTTACATTACATATCTATGGCAGGTGTATCCAAACCTCTGAAGACTCTATTTGCAAAACAAGCCCTTCAGAGATTTGATATGGCAGCCATTGATATGGTGGTGAATTTTCAAAACTCATAAACACATAGCTGTAATCCGGGCATTGTTTATTTGGTCAAAGCAAATACAGACATTGAAATGATCAGACAAAATTTAGGATAATACAAAACCCCAAAATAAAGCACTGTTGCCTTGCAGTTTTCACAAATCAAACAAATACTTGCAATAATTTATCCTGAATGTCATCAGTAAAGAATATCCTCAAACATAAGTTAAACACTGTATGAGCTGAAAGCCCTGAAAGTCCAGACAACGTTACATTAAAGTAGCAAAGTTATTAAGAAATTAGAAACGTGTTTTTACTGATGGCAAAACTTGCATGTGTATATATGCATGTACATTACTTTCATGTTTAGAAACACATCTTATTTATTATTTGTCCATCTGGTCAGCTTTCAATTTTCTGATAAAACCAAGAAAAGAATTGCATGTGTGATTATTGTCTGTAGTTAAAAATGGCAAGGCTGCATGACAAATTTGTAAAACCAAATAGTCCAACCTGGCCAAAAAAAAAAAAGGAGAGAAAGACTGGCTTAACGAAATGGTGAAGATCTGAGCAGAATGTCTGCCTGATGGTGAAGAAACTTATTATTATTTTAGAATAATCATCAAGGGCTTCTGGTAAAACACATAAAATGAGGGCTCAAATTTTTTGCTTAACTCCAAAAAAAGAATATACAATTGAAACCACATAAAATAGGACGCCCTTATTTCTTACAATCACCATCCATCCACACATAAAAAAAAAAAAAACTAAAATTACTCTCTTAGTAACAGATTGCGATATATAATGTGAGGTTAATAAGATAGTAGAAGAGAGAGAGAGAGAAAGAGAAAGAGAAAGAGAGAGAGAGAGAGAGAGAGAGAGAGAGAGAGAGAGAGAGAGAGAGAGAGAGAGAAAGAGAGAAACAGACGAACAGAGGGATTTGTCTGAAATTGTTCAATGTTCATTTTAACTATATATATTGAAGCCTGTTACAAAATCGTACATCAATGTAAATTATTTTAACCTACTGGTTGTACCCTCCATATCATAATTGATTTGTACAGTATGTAAATTCTAGAAAAATCACATAAATCTGATACATATGCAATGACAAGTAATCCTACTGGCTCCAATGTTGTAGCAAAAAAGATGAAAGACACTGTTTTCCATAATTGTACCAAATCATAGGACAAAATAATGTATTCTACATAAAGCGTTTTTCCAGAAGCAGTGTGTAGCTATAGGTAAATGTACAACACAAGTGAAGAAATTCAAACAGGTAGGGGAATCCCCCCACAGTTACGCTTGTTGTCACCTCATTGATTCCATAGTCATACACATACAAACTCACACAATTGTGTGAGCCGTAGGAGAAGATGGAGAAAAGGAAGAGGAGGCGAGGAAGAAAGAAATTTGAAGGCATAATTATGAAACGAAGATTCAAAAAAAGCTGAAAAAAAAAAAAAAGAAAAATACAACTAAGGATCTAACTGAATATGTGCATACACCTTGGCAAGAGACAAACTCTAAAGAATGCTGACTTCTATGACTTTTTGAAAAGAACAAAATCCTGTTAAAGAAAACAAAGCATGGAAGCTACAAACTACTCGCACAATTATAAAAATGGATGAGAGGAATAAATAAAACAGTCCAGCAAAATGAGTCAGGCTGCCACAATAGATACAAAAAAGTTACCCAAAAGTCTGTGTGCAAAGCTTGTTACAGGGATGCTTCAGACTTAGTGGATGAGAAGGTGGTCATTACAAATCTGTGGCATATTTGATTTTACTCAATTGCACAATGGAAAATACATCCTATCTATAAGGACAACCATTAAACTATTCAGTGTGTCTGCTGAGATCATATAAAATTCTTGCTTTGAAGGAACAAATGATTACGATGCATGCACATGTCTCTCTTTCTCAGACATATGCAAAGGAATGTTTGTTAAGCGCCTGGTGAGTCATCATTCCACAAGTAACATCATCAACATCAGAAACAGGTGTGGTTCTACACCATAATTAACTCACAACAACAAAGAATTGAATTAAAATGTTGAAAGACTTTCTCTTTAAGTTTCTTTATTCATTGAATTGTCATAAGGATTTTCTTTTGAGAAAGCTACCTTTCAAGCGGTGAGGAGCTCATGTCCAACACTTATAATTATATCGATAACTTTAACCATCATTTAGATGCTACTCTGAGAGACAAAAACAGAATCTGGATACTTCAACTGAAAAAAAACCACTGTACAATTCTTAAGATACAGTTTTTGACAAACCGCAAATAGTTGTTAGCTACATATTGACGAGATATATTAAAAAATTCAGAGAAAATGTTTGCGACACATGAAAATAAAAACCTTTGCCTTGACTAGCAAAAAGACTATTATTTCATTTCACAAAAGAAAATTAAAACTAAACCAATAAAATCAACGCGCAAATAATGAAATAAATAATTAAGTTCTCTAAGCACGAAAAATAGATAATTAATTTTGAGATTTATCAAAATATGGCACAAGATAATTGCATAAATCAAGCATCATTAATAAATACCTTGAAACTAGACAGAACAAATCACATATCTTGAGGAACATTTATTATTGAAAACTCACCATTTTCATTTCTGATTCAATAAATTGTTAGAGGCAAAACTATACGCTGGAAAGATTTTATATTTATTCGTCAAAACATCCTTGTTTAAAATTTAAAAATTTTATACAGAGCATTTCAAATAATTTAGTTTTCTCTCAAAACCAGCCTATGCAACCTTTTTCTCTATCAGGCCACGCATGTAATGTCTTCTGCTTAGTTTTTTAATCATTGATGCACACTAATCTAAAATTCATATAAGGTAAAAGTATAATACATATATATGAGGCTTCAAGGCAAAAACAGTTCTATCTAAGCATGCATTATCAACAACTTGTAGCCCAGTTTGCATAAACCACAAAAGATTTGTGCCCCTGCAGTTTCTAAAAAAACCCTCTATAGGTTGGTACTACTGCACTGACCAGCCTACTCCAGGTGGTGCCATCAAACAAACTCAGCTGAAAGAGACCAAAAACATTAACTTTGGGTGAAGATCGGCATCTGGAGAAAACTGATTTCCTCATCCTTAATGACTTAAATTTAAATGGTGCCAGAGGTTGCTGTTTTGGTACGAGGCTCAGCTACCTGCATTTAAGCTCGGTTTTGGATGAAATAATTTGACACAATCAGGTCCTTGGTGTGTCTAAATATTTCTTGCTTTCTGCAGATTTTTTTCTTCGTCCATTACCCTGAACAATAATATGTAGTAATAATGTGAAAACCATCTGAGCTCTCAAGCTGTTTGAGTCAAACAGACGTCACCGAGTTCTAAACTGAAGAAGAAAAAAATACAAACTAAAAAAGCTGTGCAAGATTACAATAAATATCTCAACTCATGACACGTCTCGCTTCTTTTTTGAACTCTTTGCTCATCAGCTTTGGAAAAAAAAGCAGAGACAGAAACCAACAGTAACCAGAATTCATCAAATGACTTTTTTTTTTCCAGACTGTGGATTCAATTAAAGCTATAAAATACGTTTATTGGGCTTAAAAACATTGTAATATTTTGTTAATTGTGATATTTACAATGATTATTCTTTACACACTCAATACATTTCATTATCAGCTAAATCCAGAGCTAACTTTCTGAAGCTGCATGGGATATATTGTGTTATATTTCTAGACACATAAACATACATTACTTTGATTAAGAAATGGCTTCCGTGATACTTCACACCAAAGAGTCGTCTACCTCTTGACTTAACAATTATTAATAAAACAACTGTTACTATTTCTAATTATGCAACTCTTTACTCATTTTTCTCTTTTAAAGCAGAGTGATGCAACTCCAACCTTTCTGACAAAACAACTTCAACTGAAAATCTCTTACTCTGCATATTATTTTCAATAATTACGGTTTAAAAAAAAGCAAAACACAAATCACTTGGAAATATGAATAAATAATATTTAAACAAAATACAAGTTAAGCAATATTTCTGCCTCAAAACTGACCTGGACAGACATCTTGAGGAAAAAAAAATACTGAGTATGCAAATTTCTTTCACACTGCATTTACATCACAACCTGTCAAAAGTTTGCCAAAATAATCTTTAAATATTGACTTTTTTCAATTTACGCCCTTCGTTTTGCTCTTTTTTAAAAATTTTTTCATTGGAGCAAACGTGAAAAGTGAGTGTGTTTTTAACAGCTGTTTAGTTACGTCATAGCACCCAAGCAAATCTTGTTTCAAGAACACAATAACCCCATTTATTAGGTCACACTCAGTGCATGCTTTGTACATTTGTACATAAAGTTCCATGAAAAAGAAGTATTGATTTCACAAAATGACAAAGTCCTCTGAGTCTTTGGAATAGGTCCTCAGTCTCTGGCCATTCTTGTCTATCTGAAAGTGGGTAATCTTCACTCTGCCTCGGTCCGCACCGGTATGAACTTGATGTACAGAATTATCAGAGTGGCTGCCTTCAGAAAAAATGAACAGTGGGTATGCACCGCGCTGATTTTCTGGGCACACAAACTGAAAAATATTATAACAAAAAAAAAAAAAAAAATAAATAAAAATTGTGAAACAGATTTTTCATTGTAAAAATATTAGCTTTAGTGTTTCAAAAATACATATGTGAAAGATAAAGCAAAACAATTTCATAAGCTAACTGTTTTTTATCCCCAGGCTTAAAAACCAGGAACCATCACAATACTTCACCTACAAGCCAATCATCTGTGACCAAAGGACATTCAAAATTACAATAACAGTTGGAGAGGATTCTACAGATTTCTTTTAGGAACAGGAAGATAAATATATCTGATAAATAAAATATGCAGACTATATCATACACAGACAATAATTTTTTCACAAAGTTCATCTCATACCAGTTTTCATAACAAAAAGATAAACAAATTAAAAAAAGAATAATAATAAAGAACAAAACACAAAGGGAGAAGAGAGACTTATTGAAAATTGTAGAAATGAAAGGTAACTTGTAAATATTTATACTGCATGAATGGTCTGAACGAGTCAGACATTGGATTTTGAACATTTTAAACCATGGAAGCAGCCACAAAATTCTCTCTATGAGCTTTGCAACGATGAAGATCAGACAGGATTACGTTGGTTCTGAGCTAAAATATGACACTTTTAAAATTGAAAAAAAAAAAGTTTAAAGAAGGGACAAAAAAAATTTACTTTTTTTCAAAAGTCTGATGTGCATCATCCAACACATCAGGTCTAGTCTCAAGGCAGTTGTGAGCAGAATCTTTTAAACATAGTTAGACTAAAACAATATTTCAGACTAGTGAATTACAAAATGTCCTTAGACCTGCTTTACACAAAACCATCGTGGGCATCAAGATATGCATACCTCTCTCACTTCCTCCACAAACTTCTGAAACTGGCTAGCGTTGCGGATGTAGAATCCCACGGTGCAACTGGGGTCCATTTTTGTGATGCTCAGCTTACGCGGACTCATGCAGTGGTAGGTCTGGCCAGGTACATAGGCAAGTGCCAGGTTATACAGATTAACTAGGCAAACATTTTTCAATTTCAAAAAGACAAAACACACTAATGGTATTGATTGGGACAAAAAGAGCCAGCTAAACAGGGAAGAAGTTACCAATGAGACTGTGATTCTGTATTGGTATGATTATACACTGGCCAGTGACATTCTTTGATGATGAAATGGATCAGGGACTTTAGATCAGGTCATGGGCTGGACACATTTAGGATCAAATCATCATGATGTGCCACACATTTTGAAACAGTAGAATATTTTGTAATACAAAGGAAAAAAACTGGAAGGCAAAGACTATGTATTACACATGTTCACCAGGTTTTAAAGTAAACAGGTCGTCAGCAAAGATTTAAATTGAATATATGAACTTTCATTCTAATTTGAAAAGAACAATTTTGAACAAAAAAAAAATCAAGTGTATGTGTAATCGAAGACGAAAGTTAAAAAAAAAAGGGAAATAGCAACAACTCAGAATTCCTCTTCTATTCTATCACGCCACTCTGAGCTTGCACTTTTTCCCAGTAGTTTGAAGCTACAGTAAGCAACACAAAACTAATTATTTCAAATTTAAAGGCAAAGAAATCCTTGAAGTTCACCATAAGCGTACATATCTAGGAAAAGCTAGATGAAAACTAAAATGAAATAAAATGTTACAACGTATATAGTTTTTTAGCTTTGTTTGAAATCAGAGATACAAAAATTAAGGGCACGGATTTAGCTGTTTTGTGCTGAGCCAGATTTATGTTTGCCTTTTACCTCAATCTTAAAGTTTTTATCACTCGTGTCGACAGCCTCTCTACAGAAATGAGGATCCAGATGAATTAGCTTGTTGTCTGGAAAGGAAACATAGAAATATATAAAAAGATATTTGCGAAATCCATATCTTCTGTCCGTAGCTTACTTAATATATTGCATTGAATATTGCAATCTTATTTTAACAAAATTGCTCCTGTCAGGCCACTAACGGAAATAAGATTAAAGATGAAGAAAATAAGAATATTTACTCAAATATCCTCTCATAAACAGATATACAAAATATTTGTTTGCTAAAATCCGCACCAATTTTTATTCTTAATATTTGAAACCCATTCGTAACAATGTTTTGTTTTTTTTTATAATAAAAGGCAAATTTATCTTCTCAATAATGTTTACCTTGTCAAATCAGGAAGTAGAGGGTGTTTTAATTTCACTACCATGGAAACTGAGAAAATGTTTACTACGCAAACCCAGAGGATGAAAGAAATATTTGCCCTGCCAATCACACGAGAGAGGAGAATATCTACCTTGCTAGCTCAGAAGGTGAGGAAACTTTTACTTATTTTTACCCATAAACTGAGAAAATATTCACCTTGAAAATTCACCTTATCAACCAAGGAATTATGGAAAAGTTCACCTTATCAACCAAGGATGTGTGGAAAAGGTCACCTTATCAACCAAAGAGGAGTGGAAAAGTTTACCTCACCAACCGAGGAAGTGCGAGAAAATTCACCTTATCAACCAAAGAAGCATGGAAAAGTTCACCTTATCAACCGAGGAAGCAAAGAGAAAGTTTACCCAGCCAACTGAGGAAGGAAAGGAAAAGTTTACCTTGCCAACCAAGGAAATAGAGGGAATGTTTAGGCTTTCCGCCGATGATGCCCATACAGTTTTCCTGAGCCAGCAGATTCTTCACGCAGGGAACGTATATTTCATTCATCACCTCACCACCCAGGCGCATTGGGATGAGCAGGATGAGAGATCTTAGCCAGATATCTCCGTTGTCCTGGAAACAGATATCCAGAGTAAAATGTTAGAATCTTTAAGGTAGGGACATGAACTTTGTGTTGTATGTATGGCAATGATCCTAGCTGCTTTTGCTTCAAAGATTACTGGATTTTTTTTATCTGAATGGCTACAAGATGTAGCTCTTCCTACAGCTGTCTTGAAATTACTTACTTCACCAAGTTAAACTCAATTTTAGTAATACTTGAAAATTTCATAATGCTATTCTTAAGTTATCATTGCAGTGGTTAAAAAACTGGATAAAGCTGTGTTTTTTATGAAAGAGAAGCAGGGCTTCCACGCTAGCCCCACAGATTGGCTGACTAATTGGGGTGATGATAATGCACCTGTGATGTATGAAATATCTGAGCAGTGGGCCTCATTGAATGAATGAGTTACAGGAACAAACTAGTGCATCTCAGCCTAGCACAATTCACACCACAAGTGATAGAGAGGGAAAGGAAGGGGGAATAAAGGAGTAGGAGGGAGGAGGAAAGAGAGAGAGAGAGAGAGAGAGAGAGAGAGAGAGAGAGAGAGAGAGAGAAAGTGTGAACAAAGAGGCTTCCAAATGATGAAGAGCACTATTCCTTAACCTTATCCATACGAGGTGTTTTATTGTCGTATCTGTATGTCAAGGGTAACTGAGTGCCCCCACATTTTGGTAGCAATATGGTCTTTTCTGTACGTGTGGGGTAACTGCGTCCCCACATACCATGTAGTAAAAAAAATCACTATACACTTATCCGTTCGTTGAAGGTAACAAAATCACCCCATACCTTACATGGTAAAAAATAATGGAGGGTTTCGGAAATCACCTCAGCTTAGTTCAATATTGATGTTCTGTCAATCATTATTATGTAATGATATATAAAATTGAATTTTTGAGAATACTTAAAAGCTGAAAGAAAAATTCCCATTTTAAGCATTTTAAAAAAATTAAAAACAAGCCTTGGGTAACAACTTTACCCCACACTTACCGATAGGGTTAAAAATCTGAAATAATTTTGGGTAACCTGATTTGGATACCAGCCTGGCAGTTGCTTCAAGACAACTATTGGATGATGAGATCTAAGAGGAATATTTAGTTGTTGGTCCTTAGAGGCATAGATGCAGACATCGACCCCACCACCAAAAGACAAAGCTAAGAATGAATATCAGATATAATTGGCTTCGATCGGATTTGCAAGCACCTCAAGTTTAAACCCAGTCTATTATTGTTGATTTTGCTATTTTTCAATATAAGTTCAAAATTTTTACGCCATTTTTCTTACATTGTAAATCTATATGTTTATGAACTTTAGATAATTGTAAAAAAATTAAGTTAGGTAATTTTAGCATTAAAAAAGTATTTTATACTTCTTGAAATGTATTTTCTGAAACAAGAAACATCTGGAAAGCAAGAATTCTTTTCAATAACAGGGGAATGCACTTACGTTTTTAGACTTGTCCTCCTCTTCATTGGAGTTCAACAAATTCTCACATAGGTCTCTTGCTGTGCACAGTTTCTTTACATCGTCCAGGTACACTGGAAGCACAAAGTTGAAAGGTGATGAATACAATCATAATTTTCAGTTTTTTGTGGCAAAAGATTTGAATTTTTTTTCCATGTAATAACTTTCAATTTATAAACTTGCATCATTTGTAAGAAACATTAGCCATCACATTTCAAAGCTAGATGGCACTAGCGTCACAAAACAAGCCCGACCAGTGACAGGTGGCTTAGCACCCATTTTACCCCTGATTGTGCATATAACGGTTTAATAAATTACGATTTTAGCCGATGAAATTTTTTTAGCAATCATTTACAAAGAAGAAAAGGGTGGATATTAAATCTACATTTTGTGCAGCTTCAGACGTATCAGAACTTTTTCACCATACAATGAAACTTCTGTGAAATGAACAAAAGCGCCTCTATAAATATTTCTCTGTAAACTTCAATGGCCTGAAAGCTTGCATCAAAACGAACTGAATTCTCTAAAATTGAAGCTCAAACAACATTGCTGCTAACCAATGCAACAACTAACACTTACTCTACACATTTATAACCTCTCTTTTTGCTACATAATCTTGGACATATACATGCTGTGAGACATACATATGCTTCGATTACAACAAAAAATGACGCAGTGAATACGTCGAATAGTTATCACACATGTCAGTGGAAATGGTGTCAGCCTGGTTGGTACAGTAAATGCAGTTATTTTATGAGTTTACTATCTTGAGATGATTAATGAAAAAAGAGAGAGGGGTAAGAGAAGAAAAGATACCCACCTGTGCAGTCCTGAGCGACATACACACACAACTGACTCAGAATGGGCAAGGTACGGCTGGCAAGAGCAAATGCATCTCTGGTGAGATAGACAGAGCAGAGGCAGCTCAGGAGGAGGTTACTCATTACAATTTCTTCTAGCGAGTTTCCTTTAAACTGGTTGAAAATGTTACCCTCAAGTGCCATTTTTGAGTATATGTTTCTTTTTGCATTGATTATCTAGATCAAGGCCCACTTGATTTTAGCCGGAATCAATTGATTGGTTTTCCAAGCTTGATCATGTCTAGCGAAACCAAAAAAATACAGACATGAGATGAACTTCTATCAAATGCAAAATGTTTGATGATGTCAGTGGCCTGAAATCAGTGACTTATATTTTTTCCATTTATTAATGAAATCATAACCAATATTACATGAATATGTACATTTAAATTATTGATAATGAACCTAAAACATAGTGCAGAAATTCTATGCTTTTTTTTATAGAGCTTATAATTGAGTGTAGTGAGTGAGGTCTCACCTGAAGATAAATGCAGCAGAAGAGGGTCCAAACCACTCGCCTGGCTCCTTGTTGTAATGCCGACCAAAGCTGACCAGGTGATGTAGAGAGAATGGTGTTTTGTCCGAGGGGGCATCGACAGGGTCAGAGAACCACCTGATGATTTCTCTGTAATATGCATGCTCCGTCTCCGTTTGAGGATTGTGGAGGCGCCAGGCTGGGGACAATGGAGAGGGGAGGGGAGGCAAGGAGAGGAGAATAATAACACATAAATGCTAGTCTGACATATAAACTGAAGATAAAGAGAAACAAACAACATCAAATCTTAGTTTGCAAAATGCTTGAACATAGCAGTTTCACAAGGAAATCTTACTATTAATCTAGATATAAACTTCTGTGGTAAAATGATTCTCCCTTTCATCTATAATCCTTTTTCTGTGGGCTTTTGATTCTATTCACTGCCCTCATTGAACGCAAAATTAAATGAGCCCAATTTTGTGTGAGTGCTACATGTGGGAAAACAAAGGCAAAGAAGCAAAAGTTACATGCTTATGCACAGAAAGTTCACTGTGTTTATGCAGCAAGTGTTCCACCTAGAGAGGTGGGTAGTTTTCACCCCTCTATTTCAGGGTCCCAAATCTAAAATCAATTTTTCTAAACTGCAACTCATTGAATTTGTAAGATCACGACACAGATATATTGCATGATTCTGAAAATGAGCACACACAAAACACACATGCGAAAATCACATTGTTAAGTTTCAGCAACGAGAGTGTAAGGTGAGCAATTGTTGGAAACTGGAGATATGCTCCATGACAACCCCATAAACGCTTTTGAATGTGACCTCACTCAGCTTAAAACCAAAAAGGAGTGCTAAACAAAGCAGGTGATTGGGAGGAAGTAGTAAAGACTATTGTGTCTATTTTGGATGCTATGCATTTTGCATAGTGGACCTTACTAATTTACCTACATTTTTCACTCAGGCACAAACTCTCTGGTGTTTTATAACAACAACAAAAAGAAAAAAATATGGGACCGTTACCTCTGCCTAAATAATGGGTCACCAAGCACTGAATGATCAGCATCTGAGCACTGCGGAGCATGCAGCCCCAGCCACAATCTGTGTTAAGCTTTGTGCCAGGGATCGGATAAAAGTTGCTGCGATACGTCATCCAGATGCGACTGGTGAAATCTTTGAGAAATTCATTCACTGGCTCATCGTCAACATCTTGGAACATAAGGAGAAAAAAAATTAATAAAATCAAAGACTAAGATTTCCTTTGGTTTCAATGAAATATGCAAGTCAATTCCTGATAGATGTAATGAAAAAAAGGAATAAAATTATCAATTGTAATAACAATAGAACTTAGAGAAAAGAATGTTATCAAAATCGTTTATTATTTTCCATTAGCTGCTCCAAAAATTATTTCAATATTTTTTTGGTGATAAAA
>BLXT01002699.1:1059735-1071477 GCA_019648995.1 Plakobranchus ocellatus
CTCCATTATAACTCCCAGTAGGTTAGAAATCACCCCCTCGATAGCCTCAGTGTTGTATACTCCACTATAACTCGCAGGAGGTTAGAAACCACCCCCTCGATAGCCTCAGTGTTGGATACTTCACTATAACTCGCAGTAGGTTAGAAATCACCCCCTCGATAGCCTCAGTGTTGTATACTCCATTATAACTCCCAGTAAGTAGAAATCATAGTGTTGTATGCTCCATTATGATATCTAGTAGAGTAGTAGTGCTCCACCAATAGCAACAGTATTGCATCATTTATTATGGCTCACAGTAGGCTACAAGTGATCACACAGCTATCAGTTGTATTTATCATCATGGCTTCCATTAGATAAGTACAGACAGTTCTGTAATAGCAGCCCTGCACTCTCCGTTTATGGCATTCAGCGTAATTAAAAATGGTCTTCTATGATTGCAGCATTTTATTTACTCTTATCTCACCCTCAGGCTTTTAATGCTCCGCTCATAATACCAATGCTGTAGTCATTTGATCTCTACACCATGAACTATTAAAAGTGACATTAATTTCCTACCCTGGAATCAAAAGTAATGGAAGAAAGGAATTGATATGTTACCTGTAATACATTTAGGTGGCTGAAAGCCTTCATCGCAGCCCAAAGTACATGTGCCATCTCTAAACTCGCATTGGTTATCCCTTCCAGCACAATGTACACTGCACGTTTCATTGCATTCTTCACCATATTTGCCTCGAGGACATGCTGTAGGAATCAATGCAAGTATTTTTTATGCGTCCGCCTCATTTACACACACACACACACGCGCGCGCACACACACACACACACACAAACATATGTATATGCAACAGAAGCAGGATAGGAATGTATCTTTATACAGCTATAAATTATAAGTTTGAACGTACATTTTGAGCTTTATAAAAAAAAAAGACCACCCAGTTGTGCAAAATGATAAAAATTTCGTTTGGGTATACATTACTTAAGGCTATGGACGTTTCTTACCATCGGTACACAAAGGTGATAGGTAACCAGGATCGCATCCGAAGTCACATGATCCATCAGTCCAGTTGCAGAAATTGGAAGGTCCAGCACAGTTGATGCTGCAGGTTTTTTCACAATTGGAGCCATATCTTTCTCTGGGACATTCTGGATTTAAATAGTTTGAATCCTGTTAATATGTATACACACACGTGATTTATTCGACGTAAGAAACCCCATTCTATTATAACTATAAAAGGGAACTCAAGAAAGTTGAATCGTCAAATAGATCCACTGCTTGTACTGTTCAAATTGGGCAGTTATGGATGTATATACTAGCAACAAGAAGCAGTGAAGACAGGAGGTGGCATAGAGAGATTCTGTGATGCCCAGCAAAGGCCAGCTTGTTTCTATATGATCCAGCATCTACTTCGGCGGAGGGATGCAACCAAAAGTCCTTAGAAAATCAGTTAACAATTCAGTCTCTATACATGAATCAGCAAGTTCCCTTTGCCTTATTATTGATTTTAAAAGACTATTGTTGTAGATACTCAAGAGAAATATTATGCCTGGTATTATTCTTTAGAGCTATTTTGAGCCGCGCATGCATACCAGATAAAGTGATTGCAGTTTCTTAACTGTTGTGTATTATGAAATTGCTCATATTTAATTTCTGGCAATGCATAATAAGTGTTGAATTATGAATTGTAAGGGTAATTACAATACATCAAACAAGATTAGTGAACAGTGTTTAGATTGCCTAGGGATTAAAAAAAATTTGACAGGAATGTTAGCTGCCTCTCCTCCAGGTGAAAACTTTGTTATTGATCTAGCAAAGTTTTATATTAATTTCCAAAAAAACAATTGGCGATCTTGCACTACTATGAGGAAAATACCAGGTGGATCTACCAGACCAACATCATTTGCTGGCATTTTCAATGTACCTCCCTCATGCTTCCCTACACCAAAGCCTGAGTCCTGTAAATCCAAGGAAGGGGATAAACAATAGGAAGTGTTTCCTTAAGGAGGACAAACTTACCTCCCTGTCTGCTTTTGCTTCTGAAGTGTATCAGAAACAATTGGCTCTCGCGTAAGATTTTTCAAAATTTCCTAATCAATTAGACCAGCTAAACAAATGAAAAATATATTTAAAAAAGGCCATGCTAATACTTTTTTTACCCCATCAAATTAAAATACACGAAACATTATGGCAGATTTTACAAAAAAAATAAAAAAAAGGGACTCAAATCTGACCTCAACTTTTTAAAGCCTATTCATGGATACTAGTGCAGTTTATGTTTAAGTGCCTGTGTTTTTTATACAAATGTGTTTAGGTGTGTGAAAGGAAGATGCGATAGCAGTACTGATCATATTTTAAGGTGTTTTTATGTTCATTTTTTATGCCCCTATTGTTAATTAAAGTTTCAGACTGTGTTTACTGGATTTAGACGTATCCTAAAAATATATTTGAATTTATATTATAAAAATAATTTTTAGCATTTCACTACATTTATTTTTTAAAGAGCTAAATGAATTTTTAAAGTAAGTAAGTTAAAAATTTTAGAAATTTAGTACTTTATGACTTAGATATTAGATCTTGAAAAATAAGATTTTTTTTTTGTTTTGATTTTTTTTTTTACAAAATTCCTATTCTTCAAGATCTTATATATAAGTTATAAAAATATAAATATAGATCTATAAATCTATATCTAAATATAAATAAGATCTATAGATCTAATTCTAAAAATATAAAACTCGTTGTTGTAGGATTGATATATTTTATCATTTAAATATTTAGGATCACAAAATTTAACCTACTTTCTGAAATTGCCAAGACTCTCGTGCTTATTTTGAACTCTGAAGCCAGATCTTTTCTTTGATAATAGATAATAGATGATCTGATAACTCACGGTTTTATTTCACATCAGATAGGTAAATCACAGAGGCCAAATTTATAAAATCTGCCACATGAAAAGATGAAGAAAACATACATTAAGTGTTTGGATAATTTTCCAGTTTTCGCCGTGTGGCTGATGTCTGTAACTGTAGGTGTGATGGTCTCTGTTCAAGGGTTGTAGTAAGCTTTTGTTAAATAAAAGGGTAAACAATTAAATAACCTGTAAAGTATATAATAGGCATCTTACACAGTTCATAGACCAAAACTTTTCCCATTTAAATTCTTCAATTTTAACCTTGTGGGACAAGTCTAATGAAAATCTTTAATCAGTGCAATAAGCTTTTTACAAGCTCTTTATTACAAGATTTGGCCGTATGTTAATATTAAAATTTTAAATTTTATATAAACAAACATCAATATGAATGCAACCTTTGTCCTTAGTAGTCTTTCCCTTTCTAGTGTGAAAACAGCTCTTAAGGCAGATACATTCAATGGCCTTCGCTAGCAAAGGCTGATTATCAGGGATCCACCTCCTGTCTATGGTTCTCCTTGGCCGGCAATGATTTTATCCTCCAATTCATTTTAGTTTTGCAACAACAATTCTTGCTCAAAAAAAGATTATAAAAAGGTTAATATTACAAAATTGTGAAAAATGTGAGCTTTAAGTATTGCATTTTTTTAAAAATATGGCCAGGCTATGGCCAATGATTTTCTTCTTGTATGTATAAATAGTGCTCGGCTCTTCTTCCATTTTCTTTAGTATTTAGAAAGCAACCTCAACATAATTATGTTCAACCTTAGCTGTGCGATATGTCGCCCTACCGCGTTTGCACAGCGGCCCATAGAAACGGTCCTCACAGCCCAGGTCACATGTACCGGTCACATGGTCGCAGGACTCTGACCCTCCAACACAATGGTCACTGCAAGTCTCCTTGCAATCTTTACCGTAGGTGCCAGGGTCACATTCTGATAGAGATAATACAAACATACATAGCGTTTGCTTTCTTTAAAAAGTTCGTGACATTCAAAACCCTGAAAACAAGACTTTTTTTTCCAAGTTCATCAAAGTTCATTATGAGTTAAACACAACCTCAAATCGCGTATAAGCATGAAATTGAGATAGATGTGTTTTGTTTTTTTCAACTTAGAGATCAATACATCTTTGAGGCTATACGAACGGCAACAAGTTTGTTATAACATACAGCCTATCCTTTCGATGTTGGGAATATTACAAAAAATATTTTCAAGCTCATATGATGAAAAAAAAATACTATGAAACACAAGGATGTACTTAAGAGCACAGCATAGGCGCAATATGGGATCTAGATTGATTCTTGGCTGCAATGTCTTGTCCTCTGGCGAATGTCATTCAACCTGATGCTTGAACATCTGCCGCATGAATTATCATCCTTAACAAAAATATACTCATCAAGGCTAAAGAACAAGTGCAAAGAGCTTCTGATTGTTTTTTTTTGAAATATTTTATCGATAAGGGGCATGCAGCAATGGCTTGCCGGCATGAGTAATGTTGACCTCCCGAACTGTGCGCTCTAACCGTAGTGTTAAGCGTGTTCTCCTTAGATGGCAGAAATTCATATTTGCTCACCCCTTTTATTCCAATCCATCTGGAGCTTCTTTTGGCATCTGTCAAGCTATAAAAGCTTTGGTTCTTTGGACTTGATGGCGAATTTGCTCAGAAAGTTGACAGCTTATGTTCCAATAAATCGACTAACGCCAATCTATACAGACAATGTCTGGGAACTGTATCACGCTTTTTCCAGCTTCTTGCGCAAGTCCTTGTATTTTCCTCTTTTATATGCATTTTGTCTCTTCCATTCTATTCTCATATGGCACTGTTAGTTTGACCATGATGATTTGTCGAATAGCCCTCACATGGAATACAATGCTATGCCTTATTCCTGTGTCTTGAATGATTTTAGGATGTCTGCTCCATTCGGAGAGATCGGCTGAAAATTCCCAGTCGTCGCATCCATCCAGTAAGCTCTTCCTCTGGGTATCCACACTAGCGGCACATCCACACCAGGATCTGTTTCCACCTTCTGACATGAATACCTTTGGTTGGAGCGGCAGACCATTTGCGTCACATATTGCTATCGCAAGTTCTTGTAACACTCTGCTGTGTCGCCACGTGTACCTGCCCAGGCTTAGAGCTACTTTGCAGGAACTGAGAACATGGTCTGAAGTCTGCTTGCCCCGTCACAGTGGGCAAGTGGAATCACCTTTCATCCCTTGAGGGCGGGCAGATCACATACAGCTCGGATAAAAAAAGATGATTCTTAATGGGCATGTGCCAGATCTTATTTCATGTAAGCGATCTATGAAGTGTGCGCGCCCTTATCGAGGACAAATCTTTAATATTGGCGGAACTGCAATATTTTACTTTTTCAGAGCCATAATTACATAATGGTGTAAACACACATCAAAAGCTATTTGTTTTTCAGAAGATTATGTCATAGGAACGTAATATTTAAGAAAATAACCACATACAGCGGCGTCTATTTATCACAAATTTGTGCAGTCTTTAAAAAACAATATTTTTTTGTTATGTCTTTCAAACGTAGCTATATCTTTTCCATACATATACTCACGTCTGTCGCAACGCACAGTCCTGTACCCTGGATCACATCCACTCGTACACACTCCAAAAAAATTATCACAGGAATCTTCTGGCCCAGCACAGTTAGCGCTGCATCTTTGTAAGCAATTGACTCCGTAGGAACCCGGAGGACATGCTAGAAGAGAGTTCCAAAGAAAGCTTTCTGATTTGCAATTGCTAAAATTTTCAGAAAAATTTATCACTTTTCTGTGTCAGAATTTGATTTTTTTCCTACTTTCACTAAATCAATGATTCACTTAGAGCTGCTGCTAATGCTGCAGTATCTTCTCTTGTGTGAGAGAAGCAACGGCATGAACCTGCCCAGCAACGTGGCTAATGCCCGCTTCTATGCGCGTTATACACTACACAATGTCAAATCATGATGAAAATAAAAAAAATGAATTTGATCGATTCTTTTGTATTTCCAAAACTGAGTGAAGCCTCTAGCAAAATACAAACTTGAACTAGTCAGATCTTAGGCAAAACCGAAGTCCCTTCAGAACATGGGCCTGCGTAGACCTAAACATCTAGTTGTTTATCACCGCATAGTGGAAAATTAAAAAATTGTAATTGACAAAATGTTGAAACCAGCATCCATGGACATGATATCGAGGAGAGAGAATGTGATGCAGTTTTACCCGTTGTCTGCAGTGGCATCTCTCTATGTCAGAACTGTGCAGTTCATACTCTTAATGGCGCCGTAACATAGAAGCGCTTGAGCAAGGTTTGAGAAAGTTGTAACATTATGCACTTAATTCACAATAGAAAATTTTAAACGACTGACTTGGAAAACTGAAAACTAATTTTTTTAAAGGGCGGACAAAAAAGCATTACAAAGCCCATCTAGATCTAATTTCAGTCAAATGTAATCGATTCTCCACGTTACACAAGTGAACTAAATCCACTTAATGTATATGCATATTACAAACTGCTTTCAAAAATAGAAACATTCAAAAATCTAATTTCGCCATGCTGCCTAAAACTATTTTTACCATCCTATATTTGTAGTTTGTCCGCCCTTTTCATTTTTTGATTGACTGCTATAAATAGATTTGGTTTCTCGACTTAAGCTAGACTACTTCAATTTTACTGCATCATATTCATGAACAGATAATATGACGTTTACGCAAACGGAATGTGCATGAATTATTTCTTGATTCTGCTTTTGTAAAATACTTGTGAAACATCGAAAATGTTGGTGCAAAAATCTGGAAAACAAATAAATTAGTTTTTAAAGATTTTGAAGGTGCAGGACGTTTGATATAATTGTAACAAAAATAGAAAAGGCAATTTAAACTAATAGCAACTAAAGAAAACAAAGCATTAATACATCAAACATTTCGCCTTTGCTGGCATCTCATGAAAGAAAATATCAGGGTCATGCGTGATAGATGCCAATGATTGGGCATAACCACAGGCAAGAGATATTACGTACACATACAAACATGTTTGGACTTTTGAACGCCATAAAAAGACACTTTTTTGCGATTTTCGTCAAATTTCCTTGGGGCACAACATCACTTGGCATCCTGCACATTTCTCACCTTCAGTACACAAAGGTGGTAGGAAACCAGGGTCGCATCCGAGTACACATGATCCATCTTTCCAGTCGCAGATGTTGGAAGGTCCAGCACAGTTGATGCTGCACGTGTTTTCACAATCTCTGCCATGCTTTCCCATGGGACATTCTAGATTAAATAGTTCAAATCCTTGGTATTTGTAAGGTCCACTAAAGTTTTCAACATTTCTAAATCAAAAGTGTAATAAAAGTAATACATTTCTTGTCCTAGGTGCAAGAGTTGTGTACTATATTGTATGCTATTTGTATGTGTGTATTTTGTTTTTGTATCATTGAAAATATGATAAGGATAATAAAAGGTACTTATCTCTTAGTGCGAAAGCTGAGGACTTTGCAGTTCTAAAATCAAAGACATTAAGAATCGATTTTAAAGAACATGCAAAATAGTACAAAATAGTTTAAAGAAATTATAGTAAAAAAGCGTCCATTTTCCTTAATGAAATCTTCAAGCCTTAGCTTATTTTGGTGAACTTCAATATCTTTACCTTTTACAAAAATAATGACATGCTTTAATTCCATTCTTTAAAGAATTTATAGACAGAATTAAACTGCAGTGTTTCCATTTACCGCTGTCGCACAGTGGCCCATAGAAACGGTCCTCACAGCCCAGGTCACATGTACCGTTCACATGGTCGCAGGACTCTGACCCTCCAACACAATGGTCACTGCAAGTCTCCTTGCAATCTTCACCGTAGGTACCAGGATCACATTCTGTCAAAGATTATAAATACAGCCATAGTTTCAACGATATTTTTCTTTCTAGCTTTGTTAACCGTTTACATCTAGGGTTTCCGAATGTGCGAAAACATTGTTTACACAATGTCTTCTTATTAACTAGAGACCAGATAAGCTTCGGATGCCACTAAAAATTTCTGGAGATGTTTACGTACTAGGGAAGGGATAAAGAAAGTATTTGATTGGTCAATATTTTTGGCAACTTAATTACATCAGACGGTAATTTCGTCTTTTCTGGCATGGATTTATTGTGTGTGTAATATTGACCTAATTAGCTTGGGTATTGCATGCTAGTATTTTCTGGATAATGTAGGCGATAGATATAAAAGTAATATCGCTGAGACACAGACCACCGATGTTAGTGAAATTGTAGATCTATACAAGCTTGCAAAGCTATCTTGCTATCATGAAATTTTTATTCATTAAAATTAATAACCTTTGTTCAATTCAATTCATTTAAAAAAGGCTACTTGTCACAGGCGGTGCTCAGCTA
The DNA here is from genome assembly GCA_019648995.1 of Plakobranchus ocellatus. NCBI lineage: Eukaryota > Metazoa > Mollusca > Gastropoda > Plakobranchidae > Plakobranchus > Plakobranchus ocellatus. The sequence continues at coordinate 1,068,032 of BLXT01002699.1, forward strand.
GAACTATAACTAAATAGCACAAAGCCTTGACACGTATAAAATTTATTACACGATTTTCTTTCAGATGATACGAATTTGCTTGCAGAAAAAAGCATGTAAAAATAGAATCTCTTTGTTCACATGAGAGCGAGATGTGACACAATCCATAGGTGCCGGGTTCTAATTCCCATTCTGGGTGAATGAACTGTATTTACTTTCCTTTTTCTACCAAACACAAATTGGATAGATAGGTCTGTTGCGTTCCCATGGAGAGATTGGTTTGATTTTTTGGTGCCTAAAACCTGTCACGAGCGTGACATCAGACGGTGGGGGCGTCGGTGGGGCAATGGCTACCGAGTCTGCCCTAGTTTGACGAAAGGCTGAAAGCCTGAGATCTCCCTTTTGTGGATTGCCTGTATATAAAAAAAACCCAACTGGGGCGTGGTGTGAGCTGGCTATATAGAGATACGAAACCTCTAAGCTTCGATAGTTTTTTTTTCTGTAGATTCCGCGGAAGTAAAGACGGTAAAGTAAAAGTAAAGCGGGTGCCACGCTTAGTCCAAGCATTGGGAAACCAGGAGTAGGGTCCTGATTGTTTTTCGCATACAGCATTATGAGGTAGTTTGCAATTGCTTTTCTCGGCGCCTTTACTTTCGTCGGGTCTTAAGAGACCTAGCTACCCATTTAGTGCTGGGTGGACACGGAGAAGCAATGAAAAATTGTCTTGGCCCGGATTGGGATTCGAACCTCGAACCTCTGACTTGGTAGCCAACTGTGAAGCCGGTAATGAATGTAATGCCTAGAAACAAACAGGATCCTTCCCTTACTTCCCCTTCAGTCTTTCAGAGAATGACATCTTGTTTATATTTTAGCCTCACAAAGTTATGCGTGTGGCCGAAGTTCGTTCTTTCCTTTGATCAAGAGAAAATTTGGGCCAAGAGGCAAAGCCACCTTTTCGCCAGGCTGCTTATTGAAAAAGGAATGGGGGAGGGTCCTCATAAAGTTTCCTAGTCTACATTGCAACTTAGGTAACTTTTTCAATATCAATGGGTCAAAGAGTGTATACAACTTTTAAACGCTGAGATTTAGGTTTCAATTTTTAAGGATTTTATTTGGTCTATTTCAAGCTAATCAAAAAAAAAAATTCCCGAATATTTCTGAAGGGGACTTTCCTTAGTCTTTGATATACTTAAAAAATTTTTGAGAAGGGCGATTGACAATGCAAGAAAGTGTGACATTTGGGCGGTTGGTGACACAGTATTTGGTTGTCTATTCGGGCTAGAATTCAGCACTAGCTTCATGCGCAAAGAGAACGCAGTAACACGTTAGGTTATCATTTCCAAAGCACCGCAGCCAATACGCTGAACGTGCAACATTTTCCAGCACTATCACGTAGCTTTTATGCCGAAGTTCAACGAGAGGAGAGAGTTAAAATTGTATGAGATGTGAACATTTCTTTGAAGCCCAAATGGAATCAGAAATGTACATATTTCTTATTTCCAATGTAAGAAGTAGGAAGTATTTTTTCCCTCATGTGCTTCAATAAAAAAGAACGTGATGTAAACAGTTAGCCATTTTAAAAAGGTAAGGGCAATTTTTAAGAAACATATCCTATCGTCTTTTCCTACAAAGGAAAATAATTTTTATTTCATATAAATGTTTCTTTTATGATCTGACATTTTAGCTCACAATTTTAAACTGTCAGCGAGGCCTTACGTGTATAGCAATCCTTTCCTTTGTAACCAGCAGCACATCCAGATGGACAAGCTCCCGTGCTCACAAAGCAGGCTTCTGTCTCGTTGAGACAGTTACAGTCACGCTCACACTCGAGCCCAAACTTGCCTAGTGGACACACAACATCTGTGGCAAGAACAGATATTAGACAATATAAATCGAAAGATGAAGTAGCTATTTGCATGGCATGCCTTGCGATTATCACAGGCCTTATTTTCAAGGCATAATCATTTGGCCTCTCTGTGTAAGAAGAGTGACGCATGCCTTGTAAATGATGCTGGTGCTAGTCTCATAGCATGCCTTGTAAATAATGCTGGTGCTAGTCTCAAGGTATGCCTTGTAAATAATGCTGGTGCTAGTTTCAAGGTATGCCTTGTAAATAATGCTGGTGCTAGTTTCAAAGTATGCCATGAAAATAACGCTGGTGTTAGTCTCAAGGTATGCCTTGAAAATAACGCTGGTGTTAGTCTCAAGGTATGCCTTGAAAATAACGCAGATGTTAGTCTCAAGGTATGAAAATAATGCTGGTGTTAGTCTCAGGGCATGTCTTGAAAATAACGCTGGTGTTAGTCTCAAGGCATGCCTTGAAAATAACGCCTTGCAATGAAAGAAAATTTCAAAATAATTTTTAACACTAACCAAAACTTGAGGAATACCAGTTTTAAAAGACTTTAAAAAGATTAAGAAAAGTGTCAGATTTAGCATTAAATACGAGCTTCCAGCATTGCTGCTCACAATAAACATCAGATTTTATTTATAGTTCGTCGACTTGACTTTGAAATGCAAATAGCAGCTTTAAACTCTCTCAACATTAACCTCCTCCAGATCGTTATATCTTTTTACACGTATGAAACATTTGCGACTGGTAACAATCTATTCAAAGGCTATAATTGGGATTTTACAATAACATGAAATGTTCACTTGTAGCACAGTCTTCGGTTACAAAAAGCTTTTCTTTTACGTAGTTTATTGACAAGATTAGCATTCATTTTCTGGGGGTTGATGTTAATAAGCTCCCATGAAAAATTTGGTGTAAAAAATTATTTAAAAAATGAAAAAAAAACCCAGCAAATAAAAAATTTACTACATGAAACAAAACAATAGTTTGTTCTGATTGGGTTTACTGAACAATGATTAGTACTGAGATTAATATCAAATGTGAAAAAATTAAGTCACATCAAACATTGGGGCAGCCTTCAAAAGACCAGCCTCTGAATTATACTGACGATCTAGTTTATTGGAATTCTCATAAACCATAAAGTTTAGTCAAAATTTAATTGATTTTTTACGTATTGGCCTTTGCCTTTTTTTCACATCCAACCTACAAATGCGCGGGACGTTTTACTAGGGATCGTTATAGAACACAAGTGTGGCTTTCATTAAGGAGTTTTAACTTATCGGTACTCTGTTTTACTTCATCGATTCATTTCATTAACCTTTGTAAAACTAAAATCTAAGTGTGACTTATGCGCACAATAAACTGAGGTCAGGTTAATTTACTGAGTTTTATAGCTTCCTCTCAGATAGATAAGATACAAATGTTGCAAAAAGTTTTCTTCGGTCTCCTTTGCTAATGTGATTGTATTTGGGATTTGAAGTTTTTTTTTTCAGATGACCATGCTTTCTGTTTTTTCACATTTAGAGACAGGCCTTTCCATTCACTCTCTAATACAAGAGTATCTAAAAGTTTTTATCTAAAAGTATCTAAAACTTCCTCCTCCTCCTCCTCCTCC
>BLXT01002699.1:1457614-1469004 GCA_019648995.1 Plakobranchus ocellatus
GGGGGGGGGGGGGGGGGGGGGGGGGTGTTGTGGCTGGTGTAAGTGCTTTGTTATCCTCTCTCTTTCCTCCTCCTGTACTTTCAACTCCACCTTTTTCACTCTTTTGCTCTCTTCCTTCCACTCTTCACCTCCTCTTCATACTCCTGTGTCTCCTTCTTCCTCCTCCTCTTTTTCTTCTCCCTTTGTTGAGTTTGTTGTTTTAAAGGTAATCAAAAGTCCAATGTTGGCCTCTAAACTTATTGGATTTATTTTCCTCTCTCTTTAAAGCATCTGTTCAATATTTTATACCGATGAAGACATGAGACGTTTCGATGTTTATTTACATTATTTACTTTGTGAGTAGGCTTAATGTTAAGATATAATTTGCAACTCTGTGATTCTTTTTTACATTATATGAATTCAATTGCCATTGCAACCTTTGGATCCTAAATTTTATAATGTTTGTAGTGCTTTTTAATTGGTGATCTTGCCATTTAGAATTATATTGCCAATTTTTCCCTCATGAAATTTTGAGGAGTCGCCTAAGTTAGAAATAATTTTAGCTCAAAAGATTTCCCAGAAATGATGGTTTTCCAAGATCTTTCATTATTAGCCTCTGAATAGCAACAGTATTCCAACAATAATGAAGCATTGTCATGGGTACTTTTTCCTGAATCTTCGTATATTTTAATAATAGCTTTTATTAGATATACTTGATTTTATTATAAATACAATAGAAAAAATAGCGAAAAAAGATGAAAGGCTGGCACGACCTATGTTTTCACTTTTATTCGTTTCCGGGTTAGAAAAGCATCGAGCGATTTTCATTTTCAGTTTTACCAGCGCCGGCGTCAAACTGTGGTCTATGCCGTAGCAGCTGCTGAAAATCGTAAGCAAAAAAACTATCCTGTTTCCTAGAAATTCATGGCCCTGACACTTTAAGAATTTTTTTTATTCTGTGTGATTTTCTGGACTGTAGGTAAGGATACGGCGCACCCCAAGTCAGAGTAGTCTAGTCTTAATCAGTAAGCCTAGAATCTAGATCTAGATATAGATCTACATCTCGATCCAGATCTGGACCTCAAGATTAAGTTTCTAGATGCAGGCCAAATAATCATATTTAAATCTAGATCTATATGTAGACTTAAGTAAGACCAAGATCGAGAGACTTTGTATTAGCCTGCATTACACCTTTTTACTTCATCAACCGTCCATCCCATGTTTTTCTCGTCGTTTTTTAATTTTATGTTACTGGGCCCGCCCTAGCCTTATGAAAATCCCGAAGATATCGTTTTCTGTAAGTGACAGTCCCTTTAAATCAGGCTTATTATCATAACTTTCAGTGGTAGCCTAATTGAAGGTAGAAGGATGTGAGAAATATAAAAAGAAAAAGCTGATATTACAGGCCAAGTTTAAGAAGCTTTTGATTAGTCTAAGTACCAGATTAAATTCAAAATTTTTTTCCTTTAAAATTTAAAATAATTGAAGTTTTAAAACTTGTCCTAAGATTTAGCCTGTAGATCTAAATTTAGATAGATGTCTTTCCTCAGCAAAAATGTTCAAAATGTTTACTGAGCAAATTAACTTAAAAAACTTTGCCAAATTTGTTGTTTGTCTTGGCTGCTCAAAAATACAAAATCCTCGAGGCAGTGTGTGGCTTTCACTGGTTGAAAGATAAATTAAAAATTTTTTATGACAAAGTGTGCAGCTTTGATGGGATAAAAGGGTTTAGATCACTAGGTTACTGCAGGCAAAGAGCACCAATTACTATTCTAGAACATCAAACGATTCCAGTATATATCTAAAGAGATTTTAAAAAAAGATTTTGATCAGTCTGTTGACCAGATTAAACAGCAATTGGCTACTGATTTCTTAGGCCCATTTTACAAAGAATAGAATCTAATTAGCAAACCAATCAGAAAAGATTATAGACCCTACATCTTTCAGTTCTCATGTTTATATAAAATAGAGACATCATTTTTTAAGTTAGGGAGTTTAAAAAAAATTGATTTGCTCTGTTTTGGTCAGAAAAATCAAAATTACACTATTAGTAAGTGTTTTTTTTTTCAATCATGATTCTATTACTCAACTGTCCCCTATCCACCCTCACACTTTTTATATTTGGAGCCTGTCTTGTCAGGGCTTGCTAACTAAGTTGTGCTGCACAAGGGTCTGAAATTATTGGACTTGTATTAGAATGAATAGATTTATTCAACTTAGTTGAATAGGAGGTTAAGAGATTGAAATCAGTAAATTGCACCTATAGGCTTTTTTAAGGCTTGTATATTGAGCCAAGTTTTTTTGTGTGAGCAATTCTGTTCCCTTTTTTACTGCAGTCTGAAGGAAAAAAGAATCTCTAATTAAAATTTGGAAAAAGGCCAATTGAGTATCAGTGAGGTGTAATTCAAGTAAAGTTGGAAAGCAGGAGTAGATCCACGTTTAAAATAATGGTCTGTGGCTCTTTACCTTAACCTTGTGGTGAATTTGAGCTAAAAATGGTCATGGGTAATCTATTTTTGTGACTTCATAGTTATGCTTGAATGTTAATTGGTAAATTTACACAGCAATAATGCATCAAAAACTGGGTTTTTAGTTATAAAGCATTACCTTTTATCCCATTACTCTCACAAACTTGAGATTTATAAATGTTTTGATGAGTTCGTTTTTTACCAAAATAGCTGGTTGGAAATTTTTTGAACATAACTGATGACAAACCTTTTTTTTTTTGCAAACCCTCATGTGTATTTATTTTTTTTACTGCAGGCCTATAAGAAAATTAGATTATTTTGACTAAGTTTGTGTAGATATGTGTATTTTATAAGCATATAATTTTTAGAAATATTACTTGATTGTTTCTTTTTGGATCAACTTGAGAAAAAAGTGAAAATGTTTCAAGGCTGTCGAGATCAGTCAGAGATTGCATTTTGAACATTTGAAATCACGGATGCATCAAGATCATACCTTAGGCTACCACATCCGTGCAAAGATTTTGTAATTTTTTGCCAAGAATATTAGGGTTTTTAATTTTTCGACAAAAGCAGTTTAAAGAGGATAAAAACAAAACTTAAAATTCTTTTTTCTCAAAAGATTTGTGTGCAGTATCTCTCTCGAGATCTCTTTTGTCAAATTTTCAATAAAAATTAATTCTATATCCTGCATTAAAAATCTGCTGGTTTCTTTTTTCCCTCAGTTGTTTGTTCTGCCCAGATAAGATGAGTTTGTTTAGTGGCAACACAAGCTTTGGCCAGGCATCGTTGTTTGGTCAAAATGTAGTCGTTGGGGCAAATTCAAACCCAATGAAAGATTTTGAGGTAAGTATTTTTCTTTTTAGTTAGATCTATGTCATTTTTTTTTCATGTATATTGCCAGTTTGTCTTATGCTTGCTTGTCAGAAAATAAATAATTTATGCTAGGATTTAGCACTCCTTAAAATTTCATACATTGGATGGATGTGAAATCATTCAGTTTTTATTTAAAACCAAACAGCTTACACAGCATTGACACAAAGTGCAGTATTCTCAGACATCGATGTTGCACTAGTTATTTAAATATATCTTGATGAAGGCATCTTGTAAAAAAATTTCAAAATAATTGCACTCCTTGAATTTTATACAATCTTTAAATTCTTATCAATATTTTATATGTTTATTCAGTGATAAATGTTATTCTTCCTAAGAAAATACTTGTGAATGTGTTTTGTTTGTGTTATGATTTCATAAAGCCTTATGTATGCATTCAGGTATTTTTTAAGCCCTTAGATTTTGATTCTGCTTATTCATTTACAGAGTGGGATTTTCCAACTTTCAGAAATTTAAATTGTTTGTTGCAGGTTGTCTCCCCTCCAGATGACAGCGTCAGTTGTATCAAGTTCAGCCCGGGCACTTTGCCCTCAACTTTCCTCGTGGCTGGAAGCTGGGACAATAATGTGAGTCCCATAGAATTTTCTTTTTTCTCTCTCTCTTATCTTTTTATGAATTAAGTCAAGGAAATACTGTGCTAAGACATTGACTGAACAGTCAAATATGAATGGTGGAAAGCTCTGAACTATTAAATTGGCAAACTAATAACATATGACTATGTGCTTCTTTTTGGGCAAAAATTGAAGAAATCTTTTAGTGGCTTTTACTCTTTATATTAATAAATATTAGAATTAATAAATATAGTCTTCTGTCTTATCTTGTCTTGTCTGTTGCTAGGTCTAAGTGAGTGGACGTCTTCTTCATTTCTTTATATTAAATAATTTTTTTTTTTACCTTTAAGGATTAAAATGGTTTATATCTATAATGCACATGAATTCGTGTAAGTTTTGTTAGCAAAACAACACTATCCTTACTATTAAAAAAAGTAAGAGTTTACACATGATAGTTTCAATTGCTTTGAATCTTGTATGTTCAGGTTCGGTGCTGGGAAGTGCAACAAAATGGCCAGACTATACCGAAAGCTCAGCAAACACATGCTGGTCCTGTCTTGGATGTAGACTGGAGTGATGTAGGTCAACCAAACCTGTTTGCTCTGGTTTTTCTGTTTTTTGTTTAAGCCTGCAGGGTTAAAAAAGAAGAAATGTTTTTCCAAAGAATGTAAAGAATAAAAGCCCCTTCAAGTCCCATGGATTTTCTTTATCATCTTTATTTTAAAAATTATTTTTCTGATAATAAGCTCATGAGATTTATGAATCTTCATGCATATTTTTAATCAGTGCCAAATATATTCTAAAACAATAGGTTTTTTTTTTTTTTTTTTTTTGCAAGGTTAGAGTGTAGACTGTTTTATGAGTCTCAAATTTAAGGGAAATATTTTTATGAAACCTTAATGAAGATTATGATTGGATCATCATGGCCTTCCCTCTCTAGGATGGCACCAAAGTGTTCATGGCATCTTGTGACAAAACTGTGAAGATGTGGGACCTCAACAGTAACCAAGCCATGCAAGTCGCACAGGTAACTCGTCCACTTTTCCCACATATTGAATGATTGATAAGTGCTCTGTCATTCAATACAGTAAAATAAGCTTATGGCAAACTTATTGGTATTAGTCAGCATATTTGGCTCATTGGAAACATTTTATTTGACAATATAAATAATTCAGAGTGGACTAAAGGTTTGAAATTTTGGAACATGTGATTTAGGGGAATAAATAATGAAGAGTGCATGAATAATTTGTTAGATCATCAGCTGTGATGCACACAGATAAATGAAAACAAAATATATGCAATAGATTTAAAATATCTGGAAATGCCACATATGCATAACAAGATAAAAATTCATAATATTTCTTTGAAATATCAGGAAATATGATTTAAAAGATAAATACATTGAGAGTTGACAAATAGTTGGATAGGTTAAAAGATTTCCTTTATCATTATTTTCTGCGCATGACATTATAGAATTATACGAAGTTTGATAACTTTTGTAAAATTTTGAGGAACATATCTTTTTTTCTGCTTGCTTATGCCCCTTTCTGGCTGCAATATTAGCACTCAACTGTACAATTTGAAACTTGGAAACTTATATTAGTGGCAGTTATCATATTAATGTCCTTTCTTGCTTATTTGCAATGCTTTGTGCTTCAGCAATGGATCTATTCAAAGTGATTGTACTTTGTGAAGCTGTGGTTTATCGTATGATCTAGATTGTAAAGTGGTTCTCTATTGCTTCTAAACTTGTTGGTTAACCCTGTAATCTCTCTCTCTTTAGCATGACGCCCCTGTGAAAACAGTGCACTGGATCAAAGCTCCATCTTACAGTTGTGTCATGACGGGTAGCTGGGACAAAACTTTAAAGGTTTCTTCTTGTTTTTTGTTTTTCCTTTCATTTTCTATGCATTAGAAATATTTAAAAGAGACTGAATTTTTTAATACTTCATAATGAAAGTTAAAAAAAAAAAATCCAGCACAGCATTTCGGGTCCAAATAAATGAATTTCAAAGATCATAGGCATGTATGGGCCATTGTTATAGTAGTGATGAAAAAGTACAAGATAATTAACACCTTAGACTTATTGTAACAAAACAGAGACAGCTCTATTATGCATTAAAACAGTTTTGCCTTTGTTGTGACTTCATCAGTAACGAATCGAAGGAGACAGCCAGGATGTAAACTTATCAATGCATAAATCATATATTTACTGAGTGTAATACTAGCTTGGAAAAATAATGTGTCATCTAAAGAATGTCAGTCTTGAATCCTATATTGCTGTATAAACTGACTAGATAATTCTGATTAATGGTTATGATGATATAAAAAAAGTGGTCATCCCCTAAGAAATGTAAGTTTGCTTATGAAAGAGAAAGGATATAAAGATACCTTTTTATTTTCTTTGGTTTTATCTCACTGTACAATAAATACTGGTCACTGCTATTTATTTTGTCAGCTTGAATGTGAAATTGTTAGGTTTATAAAATTTTAAAAAAAAATTGGTGGACCAAACAAGATAGACTACACAAAAAAAGTTTTTTCACATTCGCTTTTGTTTTTTATGTCTTACCAGTTTTGGGACACGCGGTCCTCAACACCAATCCTCAGCATCCAACTGCCCGAGAGAGTTTACTGTGCTGATGTTGTGAGTGTTGAGTTTCACTGCTTTCTATTCAGTAGCTAATTCTCTGTCCATAGATTGTTTACGTTAAAAAAATCCATATGAATGTAGTATTTGATTGAAAACACTTACAATAATCAGCGGGCATGAAATTATTGTTGTGATCATAATTTAAAATATGGCATAACTTCATCTGGACTCAAATAATGAGCTCATTTCAAACAGAAAATCCAAACCATATGAATCTTTTATTGTTTATTTGTTCAGCAAAATTTTGCTTTCTTTTTAATTGGAGTGAAATTTATGGCCTTCAAAATATATTTGCTGTAACTTAGCTTTGCTAAAAGTGTTTTTCAAAAGTTGTGTCAGATGATCAAAATCACACTTGTCAATAAAAATGATAATTGCAATTCCAGAAAATTCCACAGGGTTTAACATTCCGAAGCTAAATTTTTTCTCTCATTGTTATTTCTTCAGAAATATCCGATGGCAGTAGTTGGTGTAGCAGGCCGGGCAATCATTATCTACCAACTTGACGCGCAGCCGCAAGAGTTCAAACGCATGGAATCGCCACTCAAATATCAGGTGAGTTTTTATTTTATATTAATGTGTAGAAATTAATTCATTTAATGCATGGCTGTGAAGAAACCTAGAGAGAAGTTTGAAGCAGAGGAAATGTGTTGGTTTTTTTTTGTTTTTTTTCAAGTGGATTGTTACAAAAGTTCTATCATGTGAAATTTGTTAAATAGTTTTAAAGAAATCAATACAGGAAGTTAACATGGGGAAAAAAAATTTTCTTTCCCCTAACCCTCCCTATGTCAATTTTTCTTGGCCATGTTATGGTGAAAAGAACAATTGAAACATGTTATGGCCATAAGGATGATTGAACAGGGGCACAGCAGAGGACAATAGGAAGGATAATTTGGGGTATTGGCAGCATGGCTCCAGTGATATCAACAGAGGGTGAAGATGTGTGGAGTAAAATGATTGGAAATTCTACAAAAGTATAAAATACATCACATCATGGAAATTTTTCGCTGGGAGACAAGATTTTCTCGGATTTTAGGTTCTTTTTTTCTCCCCCCCCCCCGCTTCTTTGTATACTCATTCTGACTTTTTTTTGTTTGCTCATTATTTTCAATTTTTTTTTTCATGTAATGGCTTGTTCTTGCCTCGTGTGATACATGAAAAATGTAGAAGTTATCTTTTATTAGGATGTTTCTGATAAATCAAAGAATGGATTTATTCTAAAAATCTTAATCTTTCTATCAATCCCTGAAGAAAAAAATTTACAATTGTTTTTTGTAAGGCTCCAACACTTTTTCCAGAGCAGGCATTATTATGCATGTAATTGTAAGGTAATTTATATATATTATAGTGCTCATTCTATAGATAGTGGGAATGAAGGAATTTATAGACAGTGCCTTTTCAAATGATCCAACACTGTCACTGCTAGAACTTAGCCCCATAACATGGTGGCACAGTATGTGACAATACACTGCTCATAAAGCTTGTTGTTCGATTACTGGAATATTTCATTTTTTTTCCTTAGACTTTTCTTGGACATGAATTTTCAGCAGTTGTGTCAAAAATTTTTTTTCCAACTGTGTCACATACATTTTATTCCTATCTGTATTTTTCTCTCTACAGCACAGGTGTGTGAGTATCTTCAACGACAAAAAGACAGAGACTCCTATCGGTTTTGCGTTGGGAAGCATTGAGGGCAGGGTTGCGATTCAGTATGCAAATCCCACAAATCCGAAGGACAACTTCACCTTCAAATGCCATCGCTCAAACGCTTCTACTGGAGGCATTCAGGATATTTACGCGGTGAGAGTTGAGAAGTCTTGCCAATATCTATGTGTTTTAAGTTCTTTATCGACCTTCAGGTTGACTTTAAAACATTTTTTCTTTCCTCATGTCTTTTTTTTATTTATTTCCTTGTCTCTTTTCAGCCGAAGGTTCTTTTAAAAGAAAAGCAAATATGTGATACCGACACTTCATGCACCTTAAGTTTTGAGTTACTTAAACAAGGTTTATGGTTTTTTTTTTGGGTTTTTTTTATTAAATTTCATTTATCCACCACTGTATGACAATCATTCAAACGACTTGTAACAAATGCAGCTAGTACATGCGAGTTGCATTTCATTTATAAAATCATAAAATATAATTTTTATAGATGTTTAGAGTTATCTACCCAGCTAGGGGGAGCCAAAAAGCTTGAGACCACACAGTGAGTGAGCTTTATGAGGCAAATATACAAGAGTTAACAACAATTTCATATAAAAAATGAAAAAAAAAAGCCGCCTTAATTACAGTCCTGATAAATAGAATTTTCTGATACCAATATTTGTAATTATTTTTTGTCACACTTATTCAATTTTTTTTCCCTCTATTATTATCCTGCAAATAATTCTAATAACCCGATCCAAGCTTGTGCTCCTGAGTACTCTGAAAGAAGCTGCCCCTTCATTACTTCACTTGTATTGCATTTGATACAGAGGATTAAATCAATTTCTCTTATTATCAGCTTGTGAATTTAATTTTTCCCTTTGATAAATGACAGGCATGTATATGGGCTTGGTATATTTTTCTCTTATTTTGCTCATTTGAGTGTCAAAACTTTAGGAGGGTGCAGGATCCAGCACACTGTCTTTTTGTCCTGTCTCTGCCTCTCTCACTCTCTCTGTCCCTCTTTCTCTCCTTCTCTCTCTCTCAGCTCGCATTTAAATATCTTTCTTGGCTGTGTCATGGTTCAACTATGCTCAAATTGTCAGTTATTTGCGTTTTAATTCTGCTTGGTAATGGGCAATGTTGTGAGACTTCAGGGTCCAATACCTTCCAAACATCCTCGGTGTGTGTGTGTGTGTGTTTTTGCCAATTAGTTACTGTTATAATTCTGCTTTGTTAGTAATGGGCAACATGGTGAGACTACAGGATTCCATGCCTTTAAACATCCTAGGTGTGTGTTTGTCAGTCAGTTACTGTTATAACTCTACTTTGTTAGTAATTTGCAGCATTGGGACTCTTCAGGGTTCCGTGCCTTTTAACATCCTCAGTGTGCGTTTTGACATAAATTTTCTTATTTTCATATTTTTTAGAATGTGATAGAAAAGGGGGCCAATTCTGATTTTGACAGTTTTATGCGATGCTGATGGAAAATTCTCTTCCTTCAGGTGAATGACATTTCATTCCATCCGGTGCATGGGACGTTGTCGACAGTCGGATCGGATGGAAGGTTCAGTTTCTGGGATAAAGATGCTCGTACAAAGCTGAAGACTTCAGAGCAGTTTGATCTTCCCATTTCTTGTTGCTGTTTTAATGCACAAGGGAACATCTTTGCATATGCCTCCAGTTATGATTGGTCAAAGGTTAGTGATTTAATAAAAATTCACTTCAGTTTCTCTTCTCGACTGAACTTTTATTCTTTTTAATAATATGGTATACCATAATGGCTAATCAAAAGGATATTTGATAGAATGCTGTTATCTCTACGGTGAGAGATTTTTTTCTACAGGATCAGTCATTGAAATAATGGTACGCTGAAATGAGCCTTTGATGGCAAGTTCATGGGCTATTATCAAGCAAGTTTTTTGTAACAAATTTTAACCCCAACCTATACCACTGGCCATCGCCCTATCTGACCTCTGTTTAGTATACATTGTACCTAAATCTCCTAATTCAGCCCATAAACCTTCAGTTACATTAGATGCTTGATAGAGCTGGAACTATGAATAACATTTTGGTTTTTAGGACTTCTTGAGCTTTCCATCAGTGATTATGCTTTTGCCTTTAAGCTACAAATGCCTGCAAACTTTTCTTTAAAGTAAATTGTTTTCTTAGCAATTTGATTAGATCTAAACTTGATCCATGTTGTTTATTCAAACATTTTTTAATGCATGTTTGAAATTTTACTCCTGAAAGGAAAATTAGAGGGAAATTCCTTTCTGCAGCACTGACTAATTAAATATATGTATGGATTTTTCCGTCTCTCTTTTTTTTTGTTTTGTTTTCTCCCATTAAGTTGGGACGTCAGTGGCACAATCTTTAGCAAGTTGGCTCTGAGATCTGCAGGGACCTTGCTGTCGCGGGTCCGAACCCAGCCATTGGTGCCCTGGCCTGATCACGTCGTTTGTGGACTATAAAAACCAAACCAAACCAAAAATGGCTGATTTTATTCTGAGACTGAATGCATTGCACAGGGTCCCCACTGGGTCGGGAAATCGGGAATTTTGTGATGGGTCGGGAACTCGGGAAAAAGTCGGGAAAAACAATATTAACCTCACGAATTCCAATTTTTATTTGACTTCTTTTTTTTTCTTCTTTTTTTTATGGCCGCGTGCGGTAGTTTTTTTTCTCCCTTTGATAGGCCTTGGGCCTATTGACGAGACCTCGAAGCCGATCCCACAATAACTATAACTTTCGACTCCTAGAGCCCTATGCAGCACTGCCAAGTGCAATCAATTTATCATTCACCTTGAGCAGTGCGTGCATATCGTTGGGCTAGCTTAGGAGACAATGCAGGCGTGCGTTTTGATGCGATTTGACTCTCCACTCTAACTTTGTGTTACCTAGCTGAAAGCTTTGCGTCATTGCGTGAATGAAAACGTTTTCATTATTGGCATCAGAAGCAGACCTGCCAACGTTAAGCTTTATTTTACCTAATAATCCTAAATTCAATCTAATTTGTTTGGTTTAGTCTTTTCGTTTCTCGCCATACTTATTCACAGCACCCGCAACTTGTAACGCTAATGCCCGATCCTAACCAATGTTTAGAAAAAAAAAAAAAAGCCTTCTATCCCCCCCCTCCCCCTTGAACAGAGAAGTGTTTAAAAAGTACAATGTATTAAAACTATGGTAGTATTTGCACGATGCAGT
>BLXT01002699.1:1547637-1566806 GCA_019648995.1 Plakobranchus ocellatus
ATCCATTATGCATTCTGAGAAAAATGCCTTTCAAAGTTACTACTTTGTTTCAAAGAGCAAAAAATAAATGCTGTGCTAATCATACACTGCATTCACTTCAATCTTTACTGCCATCAGCAGGTTGCCTCATCTGTCTGTCAAAGCTTCTTGTTATTGAACCAAAAAACTTTTTATTCTCTATCATTTTAATGAGATATTTTAAATTGAAGATGATGGAAACACTATTTACAAGCAGGCACTTTTTATATCGAAATTCTGAGAACAACGTTCAATATAGAGCCTGCTTGTTTCCATCATTTTCAGTTTAAATTGTTAAATTTTCATTATTTTCAACATGCATTAATTACAAATCAATATTGTATGATATGCCACTTGAAAGATTAATAAAACTGAAAACAAAATTGAATGTTCTGTTCAAAAAACAAAATAACTGTGGCTTAATTAATACTCAGAGGCATAGAAAAGTTTTCTAAACATCTGATTTAGACTTTAAAGTATAATACTACCTCTGCTTTTGCTACATTTAAATTGCCTTATAAAAATTTATGCATTTTTAAACCTCCCATAATAACTCTCTTTGCAATTATTTACAAATCCACTTTATTTCCCTGCCAAAAACCAAACAAATAAGAAAAATAATGATCGTTCAGTCAACATCCTCGTTTGAATGCTATGTCTTTTCATTTTATTCACCTCTATCTCTAGTAGTTACAGTCTTCTGCAAAGAATTATTACCTTGGTGGAAAAAAGAAAAACTAAAACAAAAACCAAAAAAAATTCCAACAAAACTGAGGATCCTAATTAATTAAGCTGCATGTTGAGTCTCAAACCATCAGTATCACCTGAAATGCCACACTGTGTGATTTAAATGTAACACCGGGTTGAATTTTTCGTGAATTGTATGCCTTTAACTTTTGAGAAAAAAAAAATGAGTTAAATTGGTTTGTTTTATTTGTTAATCTTTTTGTGGACGATTTTAGCTCTTTAGAGGCAGCAGGTTGAGCTTTTTTCTTGTGTCTTTGCCCTGAAAGATCGACAAACTTTCTCAGTGTGAATGATCCTATAGGCCTACTATTTTTCAAAACTTACCAGATTCTTTTTCTCCATTTTCACCAGTTCAATATTTAAGCAAAAATATTCATCAAAAATGTTTTTCTTTGTTTCATACTGTTAAATTTGATCAATCAAGTTTTATTAAGGACTGCTCATAACTAAGTGATGCCAAAAATATGAATCATGAATTATTCACTAAATTTTTCTTAAAATGCCCACTTTTTACACTACTGATATCAATTTAGGTTTATCTTGTGTCCTTATGTGTAAATAAGGTATCAAAGTGACTTTTGATAACTTATCTAGTTATAATCTAAAGGAAATATGTATCCTCATTAAATAAAAGAAAAAAAAAAGCAACCACTGACAGCTTCTACACATTAAACACCTTAAAACTTTTTATCACAACGAAGAATGAGGGTCAAATAATAAAACTTTACAAGAGTCTATCTCCTTATATGATGCAAACTTTTTCTTTTCCTTTTCCAAAGCAAGATTTCTTCATAAGGAATCAAACTGTAACTTTTTTTTAATGTCCACTTAGGGTATGATGGCACATGTCGTTGAGCAACAACTATTTGAAGGTATTGATTTCCGAATTCCTTTTGCTTTTTAGGGAGGGAAAAATTTGATTTTACAGAAAAAAAAAAAAACCAACCCCAAACCAGAGAAACCTATTTTTGTGACTATCAACACCGCATTGATTAAGTTCTAGTTTATTCTTATTTTTATTGAAAATTCCTGCTTTGATTCAACTGTAAATAAAAAAGAAATGTCTTATTATGAAAAAATATCAACAGACATTGAAATATATTTCTATATAGTCCGCAATTGCCTTTTCCTTGGTGCATGATTAAATAAAAAAGATAAAAAACCTGCCTCCAGAGATTTAAGTCATAGAAATTCTTAACAAAATAATTCAGGCTTTTTTCTTGATATTGTGATTACTGATTAGTTTTCTAAAAATTCGACATTTTGAAAAAAAATTTGGGCAAAAATGTACTTTCAGCTACATGTAAAACTACAGTGGTTTAGATTGTTGGTGGGCCTGCGCCGTTGAGGTGTTAGAGACCAGAATGATGCTTAAGTGCTTATGTTTCTGCGCCAGTGTGGCTCGCACACTTTTAACCACCTAGCTCCCTGGGCCCACACAAGTATAATCAGAGAAAAACAGTGTAAAATATCCATTCATCAAGTCTCCAGAACTCTTTTGCTCTCATTTGTGCAGTAGTCTTCACTAACTTAAATGCAAAATTTTGAACATGGAATTGCTCAAGGCATTCAAAGTGCTCACTATGTGTAGGCAGTTTAGTGAGACTGCCGTCAGCAGTTAAAAAATTGGGCTGTGCAGCCCATAGGGTTTTGTGACCCCAAAATGCATGTTGCTATTTTGGTAGTGTCTCAAAGAGGGTCATTACAGTTTGGTTTTGACTTTCTGTAAAAAATGATGTATGTTTGGATACGCTTTGAGAAAGGACTCCATCATTAGTAATAGTAAATTCTACCTGGTTTTCATCCATTTAAATTGATTATAGAATGTATTTTATTCATCCCAAGCTATGTTTTTCTCAAAACATATGAGAAGAAAACTTTTAAATATAAAATTTGTAATGTAAATAGTTTCGAAGTCAACCAAATTCTGTTTTTGTTCAAAATTGAGTAAATTTGGCATTAAAAAATCTTTGATATAGGTCTCAATCTGTGGAAATAAAATATTGTTCTTAATCTTGAGTGATAATTTCTCTAAAAGCAGACAAATTTACAAAAAAATTGGTGTTAAAATTTTTAAATATCTCTTTTCGTTACGGAGTTACGGCAATTTCAAATATATTTTAGGCTAAAAACGTGTAAACTTGATCACAAAATTGCAGGTCAAAATAGTGGTATTTTTAGGTATCAAAATGAGACGCAAAAATTGCCATAACTTGGCAACCAATACATATATGTTAAAAATTTAAATTGTTTTGTAATGTGCATGCCAAGTATGAACTCAATTGGAAAAGTTTGAAATTTACACTAAACTGTCTACTATGAGCCAATTTCATTGATTGGCAAGAACAAACTGGAAGACTAGGGCATGAAGGAAATGGAACAACTGCTCAAACAGTTTGCTAATGAGAGAACACACCTATGGGGGGTCAGACAAGTACCTGCACAGAGTCTGTCATTGATTGTGAAAAGACAATTGATGAGTGCCAAATGGTCCTATGTAAACACTTCTGCAGAGACTGATTGTGTTGTCTTTGGCAAGCCATCTGCCAGTTATACCTTGAGGACTTTCCCAAAGTGAGGAAATTTCCGCATGTGCCCTTACCTTGCCTGTCCACACAGCAGACTGTGGAAGATCATTCTCTCTACATAACTACATCAAAACCTAGAGGAGAGTTGCTCTGTCAAATGAGCATTGTGATCAACTTATAAGGGTGTCCATTACTGGATCAACTTTCAAAATATGCCCTTTGAAAAAGCTGTTCAAGCTTTGGCGCAGAAAAAAATGGTGCTGCCTCTTTAAAAAGGACCAAATAAAGTTACTAGCAGTAAATCCCTGACAAACAGAATTTTTTGTTTCAATATCTTGTCACTTCCCTATTATTTTGCTTAGCCATGGGTCATTGGGACTAGAACTTTTGAAAACAATCTGAAGCTCTGTGTAAAATTTAAAACTTTAAAACGAAAAAAAAACTCCAAAGATATCAAAACCCCTCTACATGTATTTGCTTTCGATGAAGTGCAACTTGAAAAAAGAATAATGAACTTTCTAACAATTTGAGCTTCATATTACTTCACTTGCAGGAATAGATAGACTTTGAAAATTGCAAAATTGGCTCATTGACATTCAAAATAAATATTTTATATATATGATAATATCAGCACTAGTTTAGCATGATTGTGCCGAATGTACATTTTGAAGAAACCATTATGAAGTCTAGAGACTGAAACTGTTGTATTTAAGCCCCAGCATCTAAAGTACTACATTGTAAATGTAGTAATAGTTTAATATTACTTCTCCTCACACAGCAATATAGTGGTCATTTTTAACAAGTTGCATAAGCGCTGAAGACCTCTAGATCTGACTCCCTATCCATTGCCGACAATGTTTCCTTTTTCTGTCTGCTATTGTTGTGTCAATACCACTGTTCTGTAAGTGTCTGAACACAGTTGTATCTCAAAAGAAAAATTCCATGTAAAACCCCAGCTGCAAAAAACAAAAAAAAAATATTCTTCCGAATTAAAGATTTATGGTGTTATACAAATCAATGTTCTTGTCAGCTTTTAGCACACAGGAAGACATATATCTTTTTCAAATAAGACATGAGCAAAAAGATTAAATTACTTAAGCTGCCTAATTGGAATTGTTACAATATATGTACCTGTGTAACAAAATGACTCGAGTTGCGATTTTGAATGATATACTTACTTTAAATGAAAATCATTGTCTAGAGGGGGGAAAAACTACTCACCTCTCTATAGACATATAGCATATGTTTTCTGTCCATAAAGCATTGAGAATATTTGCTTCTTTACTTTACTTTTTTGAGTTGATCTCAGTGATCGAGACCCATTTTGTCAGGCTGCTACACATATGTAGTTGGAAAAATTATGTGACCAATAAAAAAGAATTATAAATTTACTTGAAATTTCAAATATGTCAGAAAAAGTTTAAATTTAAAATTGCACATTTTTTAAAAGTAACAAGACTGTAAACAATTAAAGCATATTTAAAACTAGGAATGATTATCATTCAAAAGAAAAGGCAAAAAGCTCACATAAAAAGAGTGAAGGACAAAATGAAAGGAGTTTCTGTTAAAAAAAGCTAAGGTTTTTTACGCAGTAAACATACGATATGAGTGTTTCCTAATTTATAGATTTGAATTTTGCTCTAAAATTAAAATTGGAACCATTCTAAGCTTCTTAATTTGAATTAGCCTTGAAATATCTTTTCTTAAAATCTGAAAAATGCTAAATGGGTGAAATCTGTTTAAAAAAAAAAAAACTATCTGTATAATTGTGTCATTGGCTTAATCATTAGCCACTGGAAACTGAAAGTGAAAAAAAAAAAAAGGGCACAAACTCTTTAAACCAAAATGGCTAAACCGAAACCATTGGTTAAACCAAAAAAATAATATTTTGGCCCTAATGCTTTTTAACATTTTTGTTTTTTAAAAATTTTATACCCTGTTTAAACAAAAATATCTGATTAAACCAAAGTAAAAGCTATGGCCCAATAAATTTCGGTTGAAAAGGATGCCATAATTCATAATTTACTTTCATCCCTAAACTTTTCTCAAAGCTGTTCCACAAATGACTGAGCTACACATCTACACGAGAAAATGATTGAATGCAAATCAAAATCCTAAATTTAATTGGTTTAAAAAAAATAAAAACTCACATTATTTTATCTTTGCTCAGAGAGTTTATGGCACATTCATGAATATTCTGCACATAGATAAAAGTGTCTTTTTTATCCTTTTTTATTTTGGTTTTCATTTACATTTACTGGTAATTACTGGAAGGTAAATCTTCAACTCAATTCAATTAAAATAGCACACATTTTATATACTAGTGAGCAAATGATTTCTTAAATTGTCTTTGCCTGGTTTCAAACAAAAGGCAAAAATATCAATGAGGCCAGTCATAAATCATTTTTAATATAGAGATTCTTTTTTTGTTGTTTTCTTTAAAACAAAAATTAATCTGTTTCATAATGATCACCAGACAAGGCTTGGTGGGCTTATTTTGCTAACAACAATAAACAATTTTGATAAAATGAAATATGTTTTCCATTGTTAAATAAAGTGAATGAGTTACATCAGGCAATTTTTATAATATTTATTTGTAACTAACAGCTTGTTTATAAGTCAATATCCAGGCCCTTTAACTTAAAAAAAAAAAGGGTTCGAGTATTTCTACTTTAAATTCAGTATCTGAATTGCAACACTGGAAAAAGTAATTGATCACGATTTCAGTTAAAATACCTTAACCATGACTTACAATAATTGAGAAGACAAAAAAATAAAGTTAACATGTGACTTCCCCATTCGTAGACTGTTTGGAAACTCTGATTTCATTATTTTTACTTTCAAGCATCTGACCCTGAGGAAAAAGATATACGTGCAATAAAAAGAACAGGAAAAATAATATAAATAAATTATATATTAACATTCTGAAAAAAAGGGTAGAGAAAACTAAAATTAACCAAACCATATGATATTCTTTCATGAATAACATGTATGTCAATTTTTTTTTAGCCTTCTTAAAATTTATTTTACAAACTGTACTTCCAACTTCAAAGATTAATGTGCACTCTGAGACCAAAAAACAAAACAGAATAATATTGAAAAAAAAATGCAACTATAAAAAACAATCAAACTGGCAATGCATAAGAAAATAGGTAAGGGTTTAAAAAGAAAAAAAAAATCATTTAGACCTAGCCTGGATTAAAAGTTACTTTGATATGACTACATTATTTTTATCATAATGTTTTTAAAAGAAAAATTCTCAAACTAGAGGCACTATCTGACTGTCAGTTTTTTGTTTCGTTCATCCATGCAAAATTAAAGACTTTTGTTCACAGCATTTAAGCATGTCTAAAGAACTATTTAATGTTTAATAAAAAAAAAAAAGTGCCTTTAGTTAGTTAGCAAAGCTGTACTAAAACTTGTTACTAATATAATTTATTACTTCAGTAAACCCACATTGGCTAACATAAGAGGGAAATTGCACCATCCTTTACACAGATATTCCAAATTAGATCTCTGTGATACTGAAATAGGTTTAAAATAAGTATGAATTATTTGTACGGTGCAAGATCAAAAGAATAGTTCTTGCTCTCAAAACAATGTATTTGCTTTTAGAATCGAAGGTCACATAATTATCTAGTAAGGGGTTGTAAATTTCAGTCTTAGAATAAATGATTCTGAATTCCTTGCCCTTCAAATGATTGAATTCGGTATTAGTACTATTACTTCATGAATTAACAATGCAATAGTTTTGATGAAATGATTGCAGAGATTTCTTTTTTTTGTCCTGCAAATTAAAAAAAAAATTACTTCTTAGAATAATCAGAGTTAGTAATGTCCTTAATTACTCTTAATGCCAATCGTGAATGTGATTTCAGCAATATATGTATGTATAGATTTGTCTCTGTACTATAAATTAATACTATTTTATCATTTCAAAATCAGCCTATGTAAAATTTTATTTGCATCATATTTCTTTTTTTTCCTATTTCCATTATATAAGAAAGATTTTGGTAGTTATAGGCCTATAATAGGCTCACATGTTTTTTCTGGCAATGTTTTGGCTAAATATCCTTGATTTAGCTTTAGAAAGTGTAAAGTATTATATGAAGGTTTGAGTATAATGAAAATTTATTTCCTACAAATTTTAGAAAGCTCTTTTTTTTTTGCAAAAAGGTTTCCTTGTACAGTGTATTTTCAGAGGGCAGAATGAATTCAAGGTAATGACCATGCCTGATGAAAAAGTTTTACTCACTTTTAATCTTTTCCCAAAAGAACAATAGATTTACCTGTACTTCATCATAAGTACATTGACTACACCCTTTTTTAGACTGCAAGTAACTGACAAATTTGTACTGAGCACGTGGCCCCTATGTTTTAGTTTCTGGTTCCTTGAGTAGACCTATTGTAATCTTCAACAATATCACCTCCAAAAATTGATGCAACTTCCAGGCATAATTGTTCCACTTGAGTTCACACAGGCAATGGTCAATCAGTGCTTGCAGGGACACAGAATCAACAGCTTCAGTATACTCCAGCGTGCTATTCACCATCCTCACTCCGTCACAAGTGTAACCAGTTTCACCACGGCAGTCAGTTCTGAAGACAATTAAGTTTATAGACATTTCCTACTCACAATTTACAATTTTGCAAAAGTTATACAGTGCCACATCTCAGAAGTTATTAAATAAACTACAAGGAAGGTATATCTTCACTTGTTACTTATCAAATGGATTATACAATTGATTGAGAATGAATCAAAAAAAAAAATTGCCCAATTAAGTTAGTTTATTAGTCTCTTTACTGCGATGACACTTTGAATCGTAGATTCTTATAATATAAATTGCACTAATTATCAAACATACCTTTCTGGATTAAGTTGGCAGCAATTACTTACCTCTATATTAAATTCCATTGAAAGTTATAAGAATTGAAAAATCTTGGTATGCGTATGATTATTTGTTTAATTCTGTCTTCAACTTTTTGATTTTTTAAAGACATACTGTAATTTGAAAAAGAGATAGTTTATTATTTAATTCAATTTACTTTCTGAAGCAAGCTTAACATTGTCTCTGATACTGAGGGTTATGATCATAAGTTTTCTTTTTCGAGAATACTATGTTTCTCTGATATCTAGAAATGTCGCTGCTTGTTCGGTGTGGCATGCACAAATGACCACCAAAATTGAAATTCTGAACTAACACATATATATCAAGAGCAGAAATTACACACCAAAAAGGTATTGGTGAATAGAAGTTGACTACCAGAGCTCGTTAACAATGAAATGAAGGTATAAATATTCTTATGCACTGGAATGAACTTGTCATGGTCATATACATATATGTTCTTTTTATATATATATTCTTCAACCTTTTTTTTTTTTTTTTTTTTTTACAAAAATGCTCCATATGCCTTTATTTAAAAATATATTGACGAAAGGAATTTGAGAATTTGCACTTATTTGAATTTTTGCTATAGTTTAGCATTTTTTATAGTAATTCTTCAAAAGCCTGACTATTTATAAGTTAAAAAAATACGTTTTAATTTATTATTTCAAGGCCTTCCTATGTTCTTTGCAATCATCTTTCAAGACATAAAGCTGACATTTGTAACTGTAATGTTTTTTGGCTAAACTGTGATATTTATCTCAGAGAAAGGTGTAACTTTGCATACCTTGCCAAACTGAAGGAATTAAAATGATCATGAGTTAGCTTTTTTGCTGTTCTATTTCTTTTAAATTCAATAAGGGCAAAAGTTAGAGAATCACAGACTAGGTTTCGACATTTGTTTCTCTGTTAAAATGCTCTCATATTATGAAGATTATATATCCTGTCTTTTCTGCAAACAATCATCGATTTCTGAAATGAACAGAAACATTTGTATGAAAGATCTAGATCTAGATCTAGGAGTTTATCTTCACGAAAAATTACGAAAGAATTATTTCACGTTTTCTAATGTTAGCAAGACAGCTAGCAGTGACAACCATGGTATTATCTGAAGCCAGAACCAATCTAGATTTATATCTAATTTGGGTTGAGATTTATGTCTGGGCCTTCATTGTTCTTTGTTCAGAAGTTGGCGTTTGATTCAAGGCAACAAATAAACAAAAAAAATTAATTTACCCTAATAAATAAGAAACAGTATCTAGAGCTTGAATATAAGGTATTCCGCCAATTCTGATCTTGTTAACTTCAGAAAAAAGAGGACATTCCTAGTCTTTGGCCCACATTTGAAAGATGCTCATTTAGCACTTGCTAGTCTCTGCTCTGGCTCATTCTTTGAAGTAGCTTCTTGTCCTGAAACCTCAGGTCGGGGAAATGCATCAATTTCCATTATGTGAACGATTTCCCCACCAGGCGAGACTTACCTAGGCCTTTTGTTCAACGTGGCTAAGTCTAGACTAAGCTTAGTTTAAACTATGCCCCCAGCCAAACTATAATAATTATATTATGGTCATAATGCACATTTTCACTGGAGTTCTCACTCTTTTGTTAAGATTGGAGGCTAGGTATTCAGCTCTGAGTAGTTAGAGATATTGAATCAACATGTAATAAAATTCATTTAAATACAGCTGATTGTTTGAAGACATTACACTTTGATTGATAGATTTACACTTATACATGTTCACTTTATAATTAATAAACAATCTTTCTGTTCAATACTTTTGTACCAAGCCCTCAGTCTTTTTTTTTCTCTTAATATTTTGTGAGTGACTCATTTAACTCACTTAAAATTTGTACATTTTTTTTCATCGCTTACACAGACATGCACACTGAACTTACAGCAAAATTCATGCATTTTAAGATTTAAGAAAAGACTTTAAGAGGTATTAGCATCGTTAGCAAAAACATAAAAATGTAAAGTAGGAATACATTTTTTGTTAAAGAAAAGTATGTTTCTAGAGAATATTCAACTGATCATTGTTGTAAGTATATTAACTGTTCCCATTATCTGCGTGTTCACAGATACTCGTGTCGAACTTGATTCTGTATTGTTGAAGAAATTGCCTTGTTGCACAATACTATTTTCAGGTTTTTTTCCGAACTTGAATAGTGACGCTAGCCACTACTAACTGTTGCCCGGTCAAGGCTTCTGAGATGTTTCTATTAGATCTATATAAAAAAAATTCAGACTAAATAGAAAATTAACAGCTATACAAATTAGATTTATTATTGCACAGATTGATCCGTCCTTTATGATTGCTTATTGACTCTGCTAAAGTTTTTCCATAATGTATTATCAGATTTTAAAGTTTTGAGGTTAGATCTACGGTTGCTTGCTAGGCCGACTAGTTCCATTTTCGATAATACAGTTGAAACGGATCAAATTAAGCAATAAAAAAACTCACTCTGCGCTCTACTTCATGTTTCTAAATCTATCCAAGGGTATCTCAGGTTGAAATGCAATAGACTCAGATTTTTTTACAAAGCTGTTTTCGAAAAGATGAGCTAAATCGTTGACACGCCGGTCTAGTGTTTAGACAGAAAAATGCAGTAACGTCTTACTGGTCCAGAGCCCGGAAACCAGGTGATGGCCGGTAGTGACGTTTCGCGGCAACAAGGCAATAAAGTTCTTGCGTTCGGAAACAAATACTCTTAGTAGTTATTTATACAGAATCATCATGACAGACATCAGATGTCCCGTACCACAGTGTGGTGTTTCGTGGCCCTCAACCACGGCATCTGAAGTACTCCTGAAGCTCCTTGACATGCACGAGAGGATCGCTCACCCATCTACGACCCCTACAACAGCGTCCATGACACGAGGGTCAAAGCAGAGAAGGTGAAGCGCCCAGTAGTCTCTGCATCTGGGACGAGCGAAGAATGGACTTACTTTGCCCAACGTTGGTTGGAATATAAATAAGCCACACGACTCACTGGCGAGGACATCATCTTTCAGCTCCTTGAGTGCTGTGACGAGGCCCTTCGCAAGGACCTAACCAGGAGTTTCAGAAACCTCACGTCTTACGACGAGCCCACACTACTTGGCCACATAAAGTCTCTAGCTGTCCGCCAAGAGAATGTGATGGTGGCTCGACTATAACTGCAACAAACGACGCAAGACAGAGATGAACCAGAAAGAGCTTTCTCCGCACGCCTTAAGGGCCAAGCGAATGTGTGCCAGTATAACATCCCATGCAAGTGCGGGGCCCAACTATCATATAGTGATC
The DNA here is from genome assembly GCA_019648995.1 of Plakobranchus ocellatus. Taxonomy (NCBI): domain Eukaryota; kingdom Metazoa; phylum Mollusca; class Gastropoda; family Plakobranchidae; genus Plakobranchus; species Plakobranchus ocellatus. The sequence continues at coordinate 1,559,101 of BLXT01002699.1, forward strand.
AAATGGTAAGAGATATTCTCATTGTTGGCCTTGCTGATGAAGATATTCGCCTTGATGTGCTGGGCCAAGCCAACCAAGAGATGTCACTTGAGGAAACAATCCGCTTCATTGAAGCCAAAGAAAGTGGGAAGCGTTCTGCTGGTCGAATCAATCCCAAGCCAACAGCTGTACTTGTGGCAGTCGACGCGGCTAGCAGTACGTACAAGCAGATAGAGAGACGACGGCTTCAGGGCGAGCCTCCAGACAGAAAAGCTATCACTCAAAAACAACTATGCGGTCACTGTGGTAAAGCAGGACATAGTAGCAAGAAGCAGGAGCGTATGAACCACTGCCCTGCCTTCAACCATATTTGCAACAACTGTAACCTGCCACACCACTTTGAAAGTGTCTGTCGTAAATCCAGACAGAAGCAACGCACCAATCAAAGCAACTCTGCAACAGCAGTTTTTGAGACACTCTGCTCAATTGAACAATTCGCTTGCACAATCACACTAGACCACCATGTATATGACTCCTTGTGTGATGTGTGGGGAAAAACGTGCATCTACACTCCAACCAACCGTCAACGTGGAGATCCAGGCCCTTCCATCCGATGCCAGGGACTTGAAAATTGAATCCACCCTATGTGGTCCTACAAGAACCATTACCATTCTGGCGGTTGCTGACACAGGCTGCCAATCATGTCTTGCCTGCACTTCCTTCCTGAATCGGCTGGGGTTGAACAGTTCCCACCTCACCCCCACCTCAATGAAAATGAGGGCAGCAAACCAGAACACAATTGGGATTGTGGGTGCTCTAATCCTACGTATCACAGGTTTCACACAGTCCATGGAACCTAAAACAACCCGCCAGATTATGTACTTCTCCCATTCCACCGATAAGTTCTTCTTATCCATGGAGGCCTGTAGAGACCTAGGGATCATACCCGACACATTCCCTTCCATTGAGTCAGTCATGACGGACTACTCTGCTATGCACAGCGACACTGACAACCCAAACGAAGACCGTTATCACTGCCCTCCCCGCCAAACCCCACCGCCTCTTCCCACATCCCTACCCTTTCCAGCTACCGAGTAAAACAGAGAAAAACTAGAGCGATGGCTATTAGACTACTACAAAAGTAGCACGTTCAATATATGTGAGCACCAAAAGCTACAAATGATGTCAGGACCCCCTATGAGACTTATCATTGATGATGATGCCACACCCGTCGCACACCACACACCGATACCAGTACCTATCCACTGGCAAGAACAAGTAAAAGCCGGCCTCGATCAGGACGTTCGGCTTGATGTTTTTGAACCGGTACCAATTGGAACCCCTGTTTCATGGTGTCATCGGATGGTCGTCTGTGCAAAGAAATCCGGTAAACTCCGGCGCACCATTGATCTTCAGGCTTTGAATCGCCATGCTACAAGAGAAACACACCACACACAATCCCCGTTTCACCAAGCCCGCATGTTCCCACCGAACACACGGAAGACCACTTTTGATGTCTGGAACGGCTACCACAGCATTGCTCTTGACCCTAAAGACAGACACCTAACAACCTTCAGTACACCTTGGGGTCGCTATAGGTATTGCGTATGCCCTCAGGGATACATAGCATCTGGAGATGCATACACCAGACACTTTGACGAAGTCGTTAGTGACATTGACAATAAAACAAAGGTCATCGTTGACACAATCATGTGGTCTCCCTCCATTGAAGACAGCAAAAGTGGTTGGACTTGTGTAGCCGCAATGGTATCATCCTCAACCCTTCGAAATTCTCCTTTGCTAAAGAAACTGTCAACTTCGCAGGCTTTGAAATCACCCCCACAACCGTTCACCCATGCCCACAAGTTCTGGAAGCGATCAAAGGATTTCCCAAACCCCGCACCATCACTGACTTAAGAAGCTGGTTTGGACTTATAAACCAAGTAGCATAATGCCTTCGCATCGGCAGAGAGAATGCAACCTTTTCGCGCCCAAGTGGACTGATCACATGGACAACCTCTTCGAAGAAACCAAAGCTATCATAATTCAAGAAATACAGAGAGGGGTGGAAATATTCGATAAAAGGAGGCCAACATGCCTTGCTACAGACTTCAGCAAGGATGGCATCCGCTTCTGGCTGCTTCAAAAACATTGCGAATGCACATCAAGTAAACCATTCTGCTGCCCTTTAGGATGGAAAGTCACACTAGTGGGCAGTCGCTTCACATCGCCGGCTGAATCAAGGTATTCTCCAATTGAAGGAGAAGCACTTGCTGAAGTGGATGCCCTTGAAAAAACCCGCCATTTCGCTCTGGGTTGCCCTAACCTGATCATTGCAGTCGACCACAGACTCCTCCCTCTTAAGGTGTTCGGTGAAAGGAGCTTAGAAGCCATCCCCAACCCACGACTGAGAAACTTGAAAGAAAAAACATTGAAATACCGATTCCACATCACCCATACTCCAGGAGTCCGCCACGTAGCTGCAGACACTATCTCACGCAATACAGTTGGAGCTGCCAATCGCTTAGCCTACCTGATGATGCAAACCTGGTTTCCACCAACAAACCCCCGACCATACCTCATAGCTTCCTTAAGGCTATCAGAGCACAGCCAGATATACCTACGCTGTGCTCCAGTGAAGAAGACTCCCTGGGTAGGGTTAGCTCTATTACCTGGACCGATGTTCGTGTGGCCACTAACAATAACAAATCTCATACCGTATTGACCTGGATCTAGATCTAGATTTAGATTTAGTTTTCAAAACCTATACAATATGACGTGTCAGGAAATTACTTTAATCACAATGAAATACTGATTGCCCATATCCTTAGTCTCTTTACTACCCCGCCAAATGTGGGTCCTGTTAATTCTCAGCCTTTGTGTTTATCTTCTGTTTGTCACATACGTACCATCCAAAGGCTTGGGAGGGCATAGAGAATATTCAATTGATCATTGTTATAAGTATATTAACTGTTCCCATTATCTGCGTGTTCACAGATACTCGTGTCGAACTTGATTCTGTATTGTTGAAGAAATAAAGTTCTTGCGTTCGGAAACAAAGACTCTTTGTAGTTATTTAGTTTCGTATAGGAATATGAACAGATTTCAATCCTACCTAACACAGCAGTGGGTAACATTAAAGAAAGAAATAATTTGAATGGTCAATCAGTTTTGAAAGAAGAGGAGCATTGAGAAAATGGTATTGAATATTGAAAAATCATAGGATACTACTTACTGGTTGAAGTTTTTGCAATCATAGAAGATTTGGGTGCTCAAATAATAACAAAACTCAAAATTGTAATGCACATCGATAGACATTCTTCAACTGAACAATTTTATTCTCCAGTGTCCGGACTAAATCTAACCTTTCTCGTGCGTTTTTTTAATATAATTAAGTGGCTCGATGTCGGTTACTGGAGTACCATGAATCAAAGAAAAATCTTGAACTAGTAAGGCTATACATTATTACGAAGTATAAAAGCATTACAAGAAGTCTTAATAAGAAATTACAGCCATACTAGCAGAGAATCTCCTAAAAATCATAGGTTTGTGAATCAAAATTTCATCCAGCTCCTGCCTCCCACTCATCATTCACAGTCATACAAAATGCGATACAAACTGACATCTCATAAATTCTAATTTTTCTTTTTGATTAATGTTTAATTATGAAACACCCATTTCATATAGTATAAACATGATTGCATGGTATTTGAGGTGGATTGTTCTTAGGGTTCTAGGAGTAGTTCAGTAAAAAAACAGCCATGTCGGTAATGTTCAGACAGGAAGCTAGTGATGTCACTGATGTGCACAAATTATAACAAGCGACATCACCCCAAATATTTTACGTATTAGCTGTGTTACATACAATGGGAGTTAATCCCAAGTTAAGCAGACATATTGATAACACAATGATTAATTCCCTTAGATTAGATTCCCTGATAATTTATTACTTTGTTACAGTATTGATTTCCGGATTCTTGTTCAATATGACATGATTGTTTTGCTTCATTTGATTTAATTTTTCAATGGATATATCGTTTTATATGCATAATTGTATGTAGGCATGTGTGTTTAATTATGGATGGGTATGTATGGGTATATACATGTATGTCTTTTTCTTTCTTAATTTTTTTTATTTAATCTATCGATTTGGTCAAAAGTTTCAGTCTAAATATTCATTTGCTTATATTTTATCCCTCTCGATTTTGACAGATAATCCTGATCTAGATTAGATTCTAAATCTCGATTAGGGTTTCAAGATCCATTTAAACTAGTAAGAGTAAAGTGGGTTTCACATCTGGTCCAAGCATGGGGGAACCAGGAGTGGAGTCCTGCTTGCTCTTGGCATAGGCTCTAGAGCAATGATTGAGGTAAGCATAGTTCGCCATTGCTTTCTCACCATCTTTACTTTCGCCGGCCTAGCTACCCTTTTAGTGCTTGGTGGACACAGAGGAGCAATGGTGATTGGAATTGACCGCTCCACCCATCTAGACTTGAATATTATCTAGATCTAGATCTAAGCTTGACGTTTGACTAAATTTGATTTACCGATATTTTGTTGTACTCGTGTATCTGACAGTTTGGGTGAATGATACTTTATAGCATCTTGCGAAATCAAATATCACTATCTAAATCCACTCAAATTGGCGAGTCAATCTGACTACTCGATGCCAAATTATAACATATTAATTTGCAAACTAGTGAATCGCTGTTACTAAAATAAGGGGTTTCACATAATCTAGCGTATTCATGCTACGCTACTAAGCGGTGTTTATTAATAATGCATTTTGTCTTCAAAAGAAGGATGTCACGAATTAGCGTGAGAACATTTAGTGCTATTTTGTACTTTAGCTTTTGTAAACTAAAAACAACAACAACAAAAAATCTGGCAAACGACTCTGGAACCATAATTCACTTGCCTCTGAAAAATCCCGCCACCAATTGACCATCATAACATTGTTGTCAATAACAACACAGACTGGCTTGATCTATCACCACACTAATTCTAAACATTGATCCAAAATACCTTGAATGCAGAACGCTTACAAGTGTATCACTGTACAAAAGGTTTTTACGAGGTGCAATGGTGTAAAAGAAAAGTGTTAACAGGGTGGTCCATGTGTGAAATGTTGGTTTGCTATGACATTTTAAATGAAGATGCATCTTCTTATAATCAGTATGGAAAACTTCTGAAGACGAAAAAATTAAAAGAAAACAGATGGCATAGGAGAAGATTGAAATCACGAATTAAATTCATGAAAAAATTTGCCCGAGTCATTGTTCTTGAGGGGAGTGAAACAGAAATTGTGGGAAAAAAAAACCCAACAAAAAACGGACAACATCCTTAGGTTTTACAATTTTGGTAACAGAAACTGCCAGTGTTTTATCTGGCCTGAGAAAGAAAGCAAGCGTGTAGCATAATAGATTTCAACTGCCATCTACAATACCTTGCAGCAATACCATGAAAGGGCGATTAAAACTGCATACATCTTTTCGGGTGGCTGTAGAGGACAAAACAAAAACTCAATCATGCCAGCAATGATGTTGTACTCCATCATCAAAGCTGAACACTCCAGATTTCTCTCAGATTTTTTGACAGGCATTGAAAGCTACAGGAAATGTACTTCAACTTACCCAGCTTCAGCCTATTTTCAACTTGGCTTCTCCCATGCAACCTTACAAGTGCACCCAATGCGGTATGATGACTCTATTGCATTTCACATTCTTAATGCAAGAAGGGACTTAGATGTTGAAGTCACAGTCACATGGGGCTCATCATGGAACTGCGAGTCTCAAGGAAATAACCACGGATGATATTTTATAAAACAAGACTGTGTGTACTGAAATTTAAGTCAACATATCTCAAAAAACACTCGAACAAAACGTGGATGATCGTCCTCTGATGAAATTGAACACGAAGAGGATCAACATCTCCAAAGAAAATTATAAAAACTTGTCTTCATTCTGTCGAGTTTGCACGCCAGAAGACAAAGCCTTCCATCTATCCTGCCCCATGAATGATTTTTTATTTTCCAGATAATTATCATTTTTAAGATATATATATATATATATATATATATATATATATATATATATATATATATATATATATATATATATACACACATAGATTATTATCCAGATCTTGAGTTTGCATTTTTCCTCATTTGCTTAATAGTTAGCCACTCACTTTGGCTATTCTTTCATGATACTTCATTAAAAAAAAATCACCATAACAATTACAATGATGACTTCTTTCCTCACTTATAATCTATCATTATTTTACTAAGCCTATGTCACACTGTATAAAGTGATTTATTTCCAGTTCGTTTCCACGAGCTAGTTTATACTAGATCTAGTAAAGTAATGGCGAAAATGGTCATAGTTAAGGTTATTAAGAGTTTGATGTGATTTCACGTACTAATTTATCAAAATCAAATGCTATTTTCTAAGACAACTAAACTAAGCCTTTTGGATTGGTTGCATTGATCTAAGATAGAGATATTACAACACAATATATTAAAAAATTATGTTTATATCACAAGCGGTTCTTTCACTAGAGGCAATACAAATCAGCAAAAATTTAAAAGGAATGAAGAAGGAGTAAACAAGGAGTGATATCACCGACGATTTGTACGTGTAGAAACTTAAAACCATTTTCTAGAGATGTAGAGTAAAGGCACAATATGTGCGCCAGGTACTTGATGCGCTAACCCCTTCATGTTTCAATATTATTTCGCTTTTATTGGCCCAAACTTTTAATTCTATAAAAAGTATCACTCACTCCGGTTTCGTTTATGCGAGTTTCAAAATGGCAGCTTCCTATTGAAGTTATGAAAAGGAGGTAAGAAAATCTACTTTCGTTTTTTTATGGAAATGAGAACTTGGACACATGGGGGAAATAGTAAGTTAGAACGAGGCTAATCATGCGGTTGCACTCAACTGCAGTCTAAAAGTATGGTATAAGGCCTTCTTAAGACAATGCAACACATCAAATTGACCTATAACACAGATAAATCCATATAGGGGGGTTAGCGCATTAATGTGACCTACTTTGCAGCAGGGCATATTGTGCGCTATAGGACGAGCGTATCATGTTCTCAAGTTTTTGGGTGGAACATGGTGCGTCTACTTTGAGGAAAAAAGTATATTATATACTTTAAAACATAAAGAATGCCTTATTATAATATTTAAAAGTAATTTATTTCTTTTCATCTTTTGTTTAGTGTGCATGTCTAAAGAATTAGTCACAAATATGGCTTGATGGGGGCTGCGTTGAAACTGTTTTTTTTCTCCTCGGGTGTTACAGATTTTGTCAGAAAAGACAAAGAATACAGGCAACTACTAAGAAGCAAAGAATAGGAGAGGCAGCAAGCCATTCAGGATTAGAAGAATGAGAAAAGATGGGAATAAAAAAGAGAGAAGAGAAAAGGAAATAATAAAAAAGAAAGACAAAAGCTATACAATTGTTTTTTTTTTATTTAAAGGGGGATGAATAAAAAATGCTAAAATGAGTGGAGAGAGAGAGAGAGAGAGAGAGAGAGAGAGAGAGAGAGAGAGAGAGAGAGAGAGAGAGAGAATGATGAGGATGGTTTTGTTCCAGCAGATAAAAGTGGAGAGGTTGAAAGTATGGAAGAAATGAATGGCAGTTCAGTTTGCAAAAGATGCAAAAACAATTGTGATTTACTTAAATATGATGTTTTGTGTTGTGGACGTCCTCATTTGTT
>BLXT01002699.1:1566821-1576917 GCA_019648995.1 Plakobranchus ocellatus
GAGTCAATCTGACTACTCGATGCCAAATTATAACATATTAATTTGCAAACTAGTGAATCGCTGTTACTAAAATAAGGGGTTTCATCTAGCGTATTCATGCTACGCTACTAAGCGATGTTTATTAATAATGTATTTTGTCTTCAAAAGAAGGATGTCACGAATTAGCGTAAGAGCATTTAGTGCTATTTTGTACTTTAGCTTTTGTAAACTAAAAACAACAACAACAAAAAATCTGGCAAACGACTCTGGAACCATAACACACTTGCCTCTGAAAAATGCCGCCACCAATTGACCATCATAACATTGTTGTCAATAACAACACAGACTGGCTTGATCTATCACCACACTAATTCTAAACATTGATCCAAAATACCTTGAATGCAGAACGCTTACAAGTGTATCACTGTACTAAAGGTTTTACGAGGTGCAAAGGTGTAAAAGAAAAGAATTAACAGGGTGGTCCATGTGTGAAATGTTGGTTTGCTACGACATTTTAAATGAAGATGCATCTTCTTATAATCAGTATGGAAAACTTCTGAAGACGAAAAAATGTAAAAGAAAACAGATGGCATAGGAGAAGATTGAAATCACGAATTAAATTCATGAAAAAATTTGCCAGAGTCATTGTTCTTGAGGGGAATGAAACAGAAATTGTGGGAAAAAAAAAACCAACAAAAAAACGGACAACATCCTTAGGTTTTACAATTTTGGTAAGAACAGTAGGCGCATTTAAGTGCTAAAGGGGTAGCTGGCAGATCGAATTTTCATATGTAAAATTACTATTACGAGGCAGTCCCAAGGTTTGAGAGTGCATTTTACTCTCTTTTCGATTCGATTTTTAAAGAAACTTGCAAATTGGGTAGGCTGGGGCTCGATTTAGATCTAGAATCAAGTATAGGCCGAATTATTATAGGGATATCGCGATTGTCTAGGCTCACCGCCACCGGAGATCACCGATACCAGATTTTTCAAAAATAACCTCGGCTTCATAAAGTGGAAAGTCAAATTAGTCTAAATAAAAATCCTTCTGATTATCCCAATCAAAAATAAATGTCTAAATTAACAGTTTCTTGTTTTCAATCTATAGATCTAGATATCTAGATCAAGATTCAACGGCAACCATACTGATACACATTTTTAAGACGTTTGTTCTGGCATATTAAGCGATTGTATGTCCAAAATTTTAGCACATTTTTTTGGGCAAGATACTCTACATATTATGATATGATTTCGTTTCATGAAGTGGGTAAAAAAAATCTACGCCCGCTTTCAGAGAAACCGGGCCTGAAATTGTAAATTATTCTAGAGAATCTTGCTCTTATAAGACTAGTCTTTGGTTTGGATGCTTGTTGCAAATCTTCATTGATCAGTGCAGAAACTTCGAGAGCATATTGTTCAAATCAGTATGTTAGTCTCTGACCATCAGCAAGTACCGCATAATATCACTTCACCCATCATTTAATGGACAGGGGAAATCTTCGGAACGGGACGTTGTTCAATGTGGTGCGGATCTACTTACAGGGAAAACAGGGTAGATGGGATGAATTTTTTCACTACATACACAGTCCTGAGGGCATCTGTTAACAGAAATACGGGTTCTACACCAAACTGGCTTACAGTGAAGTCACGACTCCATTGGAATTCAACTTGCCACTGCCTAAAGCTGCGGCATACGATTTTCCACTGGAATCATAATGTCTCCTTGCTTGGGCAAGATATCCAACAAGCTCACGTTTAGATTTGCTGGACCTTGAAAACTACTCAGAAAAGAATGAAGATGGATTACGACCTGAAAGCATGCAGGTTCACTATGAGATGGGAGACGCCAAATATGTCTGCAATAAGGCATTTATTAAAGTTCGGTGCGGCAAATTAATTAAAGTGTTACGGAGAGCCCACACTGGAACCAGCAGTTCACGTGTCCAACAATACATGTTTGAAAATACTCTCTTTCTCTTTGGTGCGAGCGCACACCAAGTCGGCTACTTGTCGAATCGTCGGAGCTATCCTTTGTGTTTTACAGCCTGGTCTTACGTCAGTGGCTTTGTTGGATTAGGGAAAGGGGAGTGCGATTACGTGAACACGCATAATTCTACTGACCGTTGCCGCGCGAAACACAAGGCCAGTCTTGTTACGAAAATTATTTGTCTAACTTGTCGGTGGGTAGCGCACAACAACTGCGACATCAGTCCTTCAAGTTAGCCATGACAAGTTGCGTCGCTGCCGGTGTGGGCCTACCTTATGCAACAAATTAAAGTCACCATGGAAGGTCCAGGGTTAATACTGACAGTCTTTACAACTTATCTTTTGAAAGTAAACATCAGGAATACCATCTCCATGGTCAACCATGACAACGTGAAAGAGTGTCAGGACTGGAATCTTCAATAATGGCTCATGAAGGCTCAACAAGGACTAGATGGAGGTCTAGTCCATTGCAGTTGTCGTGAGCCAAACACAGGGCGGGTGCCCACTGGTCCAGTACAATATTTACCTAGAATGTTATAATTCTCTCTTTCTCTCTCTCTCGCTTGTTGAGGGGAGTGAAATAAGATAGATCGCAAACTACAAAATCTTATTTTTTACATTATTAGGCTTTCTGATGGATAGTTCTGTACATTAGATACACCTACTACACGTGACGAAAGTGATATGATGCTACTCTGGTACGCCAGAAGGACATTTGTTCCGTTTGTTGCTTCCTGTCTTCCGTTGTTCAAACTTCCCCCACAGCAGAAATTTCACCTTCCTCAGCGAAAAAAAATTTGGAAATTAAAAGATGCAAATACAGAATGCACTATCACCTGAGCAGTCATCGCAAAATCACCTCCATAATCGCCAGCGACAAAAACATGCAACTTCTGGCTCGAAGAACCAAACCAAATAAGCAAAAGAAAACCCTCACTCAAAAATAAAAATGTCCTACTTCTACTCACCAATTTCTGTTTGATTTGTTCTCGGTTCCTCAAAAGAAAATGTCACATTTGCTTGCAAAGACAAACAATGTGTTTTTGAAAAGGGTAGACGAACAATTTTTCTTAAAATCCATCTAGATCATATTCCAGTCGAATTTTATCGAATTGTTTTACACTAAAGAACCAAATGTACTCAAATTAGCGAAGAGCAAAATCTTAAATACTGTTGAAAGTCTGAAACAAATTAAAAGAAAAATGATTTCTGAAGACGAGCAGGTCATGTAAAGTACATGTAAAATATTTGTACCACCCTAGATTTCTAAACTTGTCCTCCTTACTATATGTTTCGCTATGGAGCTAGAAATAGTTCAGAAATCTTGCTATTAAGAAAATTTCTATTCTAAAGTTTAATTTTTTATGTTCTTTTCTGTTGTTTGGATTTGATTTCATTATCGCTGGTATTTTTCCACATTAATGTTCTGAACATAAATACAATGGGTATCGGTGCGGCCGTATTAACTCCCTTAAAGATCTCTACAAAAGAGAGATCAGATACTATGACAATGGTACCAATGTGTCCGGGAAAAAAATAAAAATGTTTTAATTTTCATTGAGAAAAAAAACCCCCATAATTTTTTAATTGCGGTATGGAAAAACAACCACACAAAAGAAAATAATAATGTTACGTTGGATTAAAGTAACATTGAGCCAATTCTACGCTCTAGTTCTTTACAAATTACACAGTCATGTTCTTCACAATTTTTCTTTTTCAGCGTTAGACCCGTGTCTATTCTAAAAAAGAAAATACGTTTGCGCGCGATTAGCACTGCTTTGATTTCAGTAGCCCACTGTGACACCTATCGTGACAGCAAGAGTTGCAAATAGTGTACAGCAGTTTGGTTTATAATTATGTCTAAATCTGTAGAGCATTGCACACAGGCAATATTGTTACGAAAAAAAAAATCAATTTTACAGAGATATAATGAATATAATTAAAACAGTAGGACAAAAATGTCCAAATTCGTACAAAGAGGGTAAAAATTGGCACCCCCTTCCTAACATAACGCCTTTGCCGAAGATTATTTTGTTCGTTCAACAAAATAGACAAGAAAATTTGCCAAAGTGCGAACATGTGATATTATTAAAAATTAAAATCTGTCGTTAAAAAAATGTTTTGGGAGGATTAATTATGCGCGTTTACATTTGGCAAATGCGAGAGTAACAGCTTTTAGATTTATGCGCTTGGTGAGATAATGGATCGAACGTAAATACAAAATCAGGGCCGGATCCACGGGAGGGTTCCAGGGGTTCCAGAACCCTTCCCCTGCAAAAGTTATGTACCTGTGGGCTGTGGCTGTTGATTATATGCACTATTTAAGTGCCAGAGGGGCCACATTTCCACTCTCCAATTGCAAAAATTCGTCAGCACGGAACACCTCCCCTCTGAAACTCATGATCCAGCCCTGAAGATCTAGGCAGTATTTGAATTTTGTTTTTGCCGAAATGATCAGCAAGAAAACAGAGAAAATACGAAAGGCAAAAATAAATACAGAAACTAAACCGCGGTAGATCTAGAGAGATGTCTGAAAATAACCTAGATCTAAATTTAGATATAGATTTCAACCGTTTTTTTTTCACAGATCTAACGGCTCTAGAACAAAAAGAACTGCTCTAGATAATACTACAAGAGAACAAGACTCAGCTGTTCTACATCTAGATCAAGACAACTTTACAGCAAATCAAGCTCTAGATTTAAATCAATGTATTCCTGCAGTATAAATTCATAAATCATAATCTAGGGCCCAAAAGCACAATATATACATTTTGCTCAGCAAAACTATGGACTAAAGAGACAAGTTTTCTTTGTCGCTCCAACGGCCGGGTATCCCCCCCCTCCCCCCAATCCCCTTTACAACCTCTCCCTTATGCTTTATTCAACGTCTTTACTGAGAACAATCCAAAATCAAGGGATTCCAGGCAAAATGGTCGATAATACAATTCGATAGTTGCATTTATGTCCTTGGGTGTCAATGGATGTGTTTTTTCCGATAGGATTTTACTATTTTCATGTTAGTGGAGCTATTTTCCATAGAATCGGGCACATTCAACCGAATCAACCTATTCATTATCCACGATTTGCTTCAACTCTGCATTCATGACACTGAAAAGAAAGTCTAGAATAAGCTACACTGGCAGAGTCATGTGGACCAGGAAACGGTGAGAGTGATTACAGATCTACTGCACGATGTTAACCCGTTTGTTAAATCTTATGAGCACGCATTATATCTCCCAAACCACCAGTCAGTGGTGCATTGTGAAGATTACGCGGGTGAAGCAATCCAAAACGCAAAGGATTTTACTCTGGCAGCTTGGTTTAAAATTAATCGTCAGCAGCAAGAGGCACATGAACTAAGCTACCCTGAAATACCTGAACACTCCACCTGGGATAGCAATACATGCACAGGGAATAAAAGGCAAAGAGCTTGTTACCCTGTTGGCGGAGTCTATAAGGCTTGCTCAATAAGAGGAAAACCATTTTTTATGTCTCCTCTTGCAACACATTGAGGAGGCAAATCATCTGGAGATATCTGCACCTCACCAACAGATACAGTCTACCGAACTTTGCGTGAAGCTGCGTCAGCTCTGGGTCTCCTAGAGAACGATGATGAGTGGAACAACTGCCTCGCTGAGACAGGCTGGATTAGGTCGGCAAGTCAACTTCGACAAGTTTTTGTGAAATTACCGTTGATTTGCACCCTATGTAGCTCTATTGATTTATGGACATCTTCTGAAAAGCATCAGTCTGAAAATCTCTATTACAAAAAATCATGACTCTGTGCAACCACCACATAAGGAGACTTTTATAAAATAATTTGTCTCTTTTACAAATCAAGGAATTGCTTGTTATGCACAAAAATTTCTTTTTGACTATAACTTACAAAAGCCAACAGCTGATGAAAATTTCAGTCCACAGAGAGAAATTTGAAATCAAGACGAAGAGCACCAGCTTTCCATGATGAGGCAGAAGAAACTAAATCTTGAACAAAAGAATGCCTTCGAAACAGTAATGCGTGCTGCTGAATCTCCAAATCCACTTATACAATGTTTTCTACATTGATGACACAGGTGGCACCGGTACAATGCTTGTGGAAGTTCGGGAAAGAGGTTTTACATCGACTCATGTGGCTTTATCTGGCATAGCTGCCGAGTTAGTAGCTGGTAGTAAAACTGCCCATTCCACATTTCAGATACCGATTCCAATTCAAGACCACAGTACCTGCAACATCAGTCGACAACCCAGTGTTGTAAAAAATACCTTCCAACACACAAATTTATTTATCTGGGATGAAGCACCAATGGTGGAACGTCAAGTTTTTGAATGTCAAAAACAGTACAAAACCACTCTCAGGTAAAGTGATGATGCTTGGTAGCGACTTTTTTGCTAGTTGTTAGGAACGGAAGAGAAGCTGACATCATTAATGTCAAACTTAATAAGTCATTCCTGTGGGATTATGTCACATCTTGCGTCTCAAGCAAAACATGTGTGTCAAAGACGATAATGCTGAATTCTTTGAAAGGCGTCTTCTTCACATTGGTATTCGCACTGAGCAGGCTCACAGGGAAATAGGGGACAATTAATATGTAAAAGTTCCGCCTGAGTTATAACTGCCGTCAAACCAGATCGATACCCTTATTGACACCGTTTTTCGAATGATTTTCAAACAATTATGTAAATGAAGACTTCCTATCAGAAAGAGCTCTTCTCACACAACTAACAACGTTTACTCTACAAATAAAAGAATTTGAGATAAAATATCAAAGGGATGTGGAGAAAGTTTACATCAGTGCAGATTCTATTATCAATACTGATAAGAAAATGAGGATATACTTTACGGAGTTTTTAAACACATTAAATATAGCTGGTCTTCTACCCCATTTGCTAGCATAGAGAGTAAACACACCATTGATGCTCATGAGAAATTTGAACCCAAAGGCTGGACTACTAAATGACTGCATATAAAACACTGGGAGAAAAAGTAACTGTAATTGAAGCCCAAATAAGAATAGGACCAAAAAGGGAGAAGAGGGTGTTTATTGCCAGAGTAACATTGACGCCTTCAGATTCTGGGCTCCAATTCGAATTGCATCTTAAGGCAATCTTATGCGATGACCATAAATAATGCACAGGGCCAAAGATTGACGAAAGTAAGAGTTTTCCTGCCACAACCTATCTTTATTCACGGCCAATTATATGTCGCCATCTCAAGAGCCAAAGGCCTCAGTGGGTTACACTTCTGTCTCCCAACATCAGAAAGATCAAATGATTACGTTCCATGTTGCATTGATAATGTAATCTATCTGGCAGCCCCAATCCAGTTATATGGGCGAGTGCTATTTAATTCATGTATTTGTTTTATGTTTCTTCATGTAATATCAATTTTACACTTTTGCAATGGCCGAGCTTTTTAAAAAATCCTAAACAAACACACACACACACACACACACAGAGCAGAATTACCACCGCGAAATTGTGGGCTCTTTATAAATAATTAAAAAAATATGAAGAGAAGAGAGGCATTTCAAGAGTATTGCACCTTTAATGTTACAGAAGGCCTTCTGAGAAATGACATTAAGAGATCCAGAAATAGATAAAAAATACATTATGTAATCTATATTTATGATCAGTATCTCGATGTTATGCTTTTTATTGTTAGTAGGTGTGACAACCGATCGCCGTGAGTGTGAATGAATTGAGTATAGATTTAGATTAGATTTAGATTCAGAATGGGTTATGGGATTGTTATTTGTAATGCTTGTTCAGATTTTGAGTAGGCCTTGATTAGATCTATTTTTAGTTTAATAGTCCAATAATGTTGATTTTAATAGGAACCAGTAACGTTTCTTCTTACCTTTATTGCTTTGTAGGAACCTATTTTATTTATTCCAGCTACTTTTGTTCACAATTGCAGACGCCCTAGAACCTATATCATCACAGCAAGATTTTAAACTGTCTCTTTAAATGATTCATTTAGAACAAGTGCAGCAATGAAACCAAAAGATTTTGGGGTTTTTGAAACTTTTGTTCACAATTGCAGACGCCCTAGAACCTATATCATCACAGCAAGATTTTAAACTGTCTCTTTAAATGATTAATGTAGAACAAATGCAGCAATGAAACCAAAAGATTTTGTGGTTTTTGAAAGCTTTTCTTTTTCTAAATAAGAATCCAGAAATTTATAGGCTTCAACATTCCTAAAAATTACTGTTCAGCTTTTTATACACGTATTGTAAAAAATGGTCCTGGGCATAACGTTAAACTGCACCCATTGGACATTCGGCGATTAAATCGGTAACGCCATCAATTTTAAATTGATAAGGAGGGTTGTGGGACCCAATAGAACTAAAAATAAGACCTGCAAAGGGCGGGAGATCCTTAATAGGTCAACGGCCATCATAGATCCCCACTGCCTTGTGGGTTAGTTGCAAGATGAAGGCTAGCGGAGAACCCTTACACAAACCAGCAGTAGGCTAGGAGAAACCACTGCTGTATAGCGTCCCAAGAATGAAAAAGATCATGAGCCAAAACCAGACTGAAACCTTAGTTAACAACGTTAAGGGGGTTTGTGATTCTAATCCAAACCTCTCGTTCGGCAGGGATAGCCATGTGCAGCAGCTGGCTCCAGGTCGTCATCCAGCGTCTGCTCACAAACTGAGACCGATAAAACACCAAAAATAGCAACGTGGAATGTGCGTACACTGCATCAAAAAGGAAAACTAGAAAATGTTGTTAAAGAAATGGAAAAATGAAACTTAATATCCTAGGGTTTGCAGAGGTAAGATGGAAAGGGGCAGGTTCCATGAAACTAGGTAGTAAAACTCTAAATTACTCTGGGGGACACTAACATGAAAAAGGCATTGGTATCTTATTCGATGTAACAATGACAAAAAGTCTGGGAAGTTGGTGTCCAATTGCAGATAAAGTAGTTGTAGCTAAATTGATAGCCAAACCATTACATCTAGAAATTATTCAAGTATATGCACCAACATCTGACAGTGAAGATGTAGAAGTAGAAAAGTTTTATGAAGAAATAGAAAAAGCAAAAGGCTATTTAAAATCCCAGGACATCATGATAGTAATGGGAGATTTCAATGCAAAAGTTAGGGATGAAAGAGTAGAAGATGTACAGTTGTTGGGCCCAGTGGCATAGGACTGTAAATGAGCGTGGAAGTAGACTAATTGAATGGTGCCAAGCCAACGATTTTACCATCCCAAATACTTGGTATCAAAACCACCCCAGGCGACAGTGGACGTGGAAGAGCCCCGGAGGTAGAAGTAGAAACAAAATAGATTATATCCTCATTCAGAAAGATTCCGAAACGCTGTCAAAACATCGAAGTCACTGCCGGGAGCCGATTATGATTCAGATCATATTCCAGTCATGTGTAAATATCAAATAATACTTAAGAAGTTAAGAAAGGCAAATGCTAATCATAAATTCCAAATGGACTCACTACAATCTGATGAAAAACTAAAAGACAAAATTGCTGCAGCTGTGCATAACAAATATGAAACTCTAAAAAATATCTCAGAAGTAGAAGAATTATGGTCTGAAATGAAAAATTCACTTAATGAAGTCATAGAAAAAAACGTTCCCAAAAAAGATAAAAAAGAGCATAAGAAATGGATAAACAAAGAAATACTCGATTTAATGAGTATTTGGCTTTGTATTTGGCTTCTAAAGACAGCAAATTCATGCATGCTAAAATTAAGAATGTCAGTGGTAAGAAAACCAAATGCAGTAGCCCTGGCTGCATCAAATAAAAAGATGGAACAATGTTAATGGAAAAGAAGGAAATACTAAACAGATGGTCAGAATATGTTGAGGATCTTTTTAAAGATGATAGGTACAAAAAACCCAAAATAAAGAAAAAAATAAAAGGCCCAACTATCCTTAAAGAAGAGGTAGAAGCAGCAATAAAGAAAATGAAAAAATGGAAAAGCCACGGGACCAGATAATATACCAGTAAAAATAATTAAAGCATTAAATAATTTAGGAATAAATCTGACAACAAAACTTCTTAATGCAATATACGACAGTGCTACAATTCCAGAAGATCTTTGTAAATCTGTTTTTATAGTACTGCCTAAAACAACAGGAGCAACAGAATGTGAACTTCATAGA
>BLXT01002707.1:48544-61046 GCA_019648995.1 Plakobranchus ocellatus
TGCGTGCGTGGACCTTTGTATTTGGCTCGCCTCGTATCTATCTGTCTACTTCTTTATGTGACTTACCTACTTCTATATATATATATATATATATATATATATATATATATATATATACATATATATATATATATATATATATATATTATAATATAAGTTTCCTGTCGCCTATTCCCGGTGTTCTGCCTTCTATTTGGTGGGACCTTCTTGTGCAGTCGTTTGTTGTACCCTGTGTTGTTGTATCCCTATTCTAACACATGGGATGGATATTTTAGTTTATTTAGCGAGAGTCAAACTAGGTCAGCTCCTGAAGTCACCTCCTCTGAAGAAACGAGATGCAAAAGGAGTCCGACTGGAATATGTAATACTGAATTTATGAACGCCGATGAAGAGGAAACTACCCATAACATTTTGATCACAATAATGATAGAGTTTGCGTTTTAACATAAACATTTATTATTGTGAATAACACATAAAGACCTCAGAGGAAAAACCAGACATGTCATAAATTTTTAAATTTTTTTTCATTATGCCCCCAAACCTATATAGCTGGTCATTACCTTTAAGCCCAATAACCAATAAAATGGAAAAAAAAGCAGTCTTGTCACGAGATTTTAGCACTTTAAAAATAATGCATCCTTTGAAAGAACCAGACATGTCCATTCCCGGACCAGGGAAAAATGAGTTACGTGCACCTGAAGGGGAATCCCCTCCTATCACATCATCTAATTAGCCAATCAAAAGCAAGCACGCTGTATACAACATAGGCCAAGATGGCTGACCACCATGACGGCCTTCTTGTGACCGATACCCCTAGAAATGTAAAATTAATGGAAGAAAACAAGAGAATGCAAAAATAAAAAAAAAATAAAAAATGAAAAAGCCATACCAAAACTGCTATTGTAGATTTACGTGTTTTGAGGTTGTCAGAAGTAAAAGGGCCACGGAAAAGGAAAGATGGCGTGTTTTTGCGATTGGACTAATGTTATTATAATTTCTTTGTTTCCTTTTTTAGGCACTTTTTGTTCATAAAAACTATTGGTATAATTGTTTTTTTTTTTTTTTTTTTAAATTTTTATCTTTTGATTTACGTGAGTATTGTGCGCTAGTGTAAATTGTTTATTCGTTGTGTTTCTATGATATGGTTGTGATGCTTTGGGGATTCATGTTGCTTAAAAAAAAAAAACAAAAAAAACGTAAACAGATCCGGATGTTTTTACATTATCAGAACGTACCACAGTGCTTAACTTATTGCAAAACCAATAAATCTGTATCTAAAGAGACATAATAAAAAAAAAACCCATAAAATTATTCGTAAAACATGATAAAGAGAACAAAAAATATACAATTTTGGAATTCAATGGAAAAACCACACAAACACCCTGTCCCACTTCTAACACAAAAAATATATCAGACATGTGCATAGATTAAAAAGCGTTTAACTGATTGATAGCCCAAAATGGTAAACTTAAGTGAGTGCATAGTTTGAACTTGATACTATTATTAGTTTGGCATTGGAAGCGTTTTGAAACTTAAAACTGAAATATCTCAAAACTTGTCAAATATGACTTTTCTGGTTTTTCCCTTGAGGCCTTCACATTATTTCTAAATACTTCACATTTATTCGTTTCAGCGTCCATTTTAAAGACTTGCAGGACGATTTTTATTATATCAGTTACACATAAACTCAGCTGAGACCCTGTGAGATTTCTGGAATTCTAGACTGATTTTGACACTTCATAGTCCAGAAATAAATGATTATGTTTATAATTCTTAATAATATTTCTCCACAGCAATTGAAATTGGAATAGATTTTATTCCCTTCAAAGCTTTTATCATAATTTAACGATTTAACGAGGCCACAGTTAAGTTAATACAAAGAAAAATAATTTACAGTAGGTAAATTAATCTCGCTCACAGTTCAGCAAGTTCGTATATATAAATAGGTATATATCTAAAGATTGAGATCAGCTCGTTGAAAACTGCCATTTGTTTAGGAAAGCATTTCTTTTTTTTTAATCCTTAAATCCTTAAAATGTGCAATTGCTCCACTCTTCATTTTGCTTTAAAATGAAAAGCACACATAGTCTCCAAAATGTGCTTCATGTTCCTACTCATTATGGTTTTGAAGTGCCAAAATGCAGTGATGTTTTTTTTATTTGTGGAATTTTCGTAAACACTTTTTCAATGTACTCGCTTACGCATGTAGTAGATTATAGTCCACGTAAAAATTTTAATGTGAGAAGTAAATTAAGATCATTTCATTCCCGTTTTGACGAAACGGAAAAAAATCAAAGTATGTGTCTATTAAAAAGTTAAGATGACCGCTGCAACCATAGCAACCGAGGAAAACAAAGTTTTGTAAATTTATTCGTGAACCTTTCCGTTCAATATTAAGCGTCATAGTCCTCTATCTGTGCTAAAGAAAAATCACTCTCGAGTATCTTCCCCTCCCCCCCCAAAAAAAAGCCCACCACGCTTAAACTCACCCCACTCCTTCCCCCCCCCCAACCCCCCAACCCCGCTTCTAACTTGCATGCCCTCCTCCCGGGACAATAAAATGGACCCAAATTACCTTGTCTAGTTCCGATCACTAGCACTGCAAGAAGAAGCAAGATCGACAGGAGAGCCATTGTGGCGACTGGAAAAAAGAAATAACTGATGTGAAAATTTAACATTTGCGTAAGGAGATTACACAAACGAACATACATGGTGGGTGCCATAGTGTGCTTTTAAAATTCACACCGATAAGCCAATCAACACTTTCAACATACTGGATTAATAAGTCAGCCTATGCTGTGTCAACAGTCATATAGTCCGCACTATAGAGTTTTACCATTTCCTGCGGATTATATGGGCAGGTAGAGTTGAAAAAAGCATATTTGTGAAATTATAAACTATCAGTAAAATCTTAAAATAAATAAGATTTAACCAGCATACATGAAAATAAGCAAAGTCCCCATTTAGACAAACCATTTTAATTATTAATAAGATCAATAGTTTTTTTTAATAATGTTGTTCATACTTTGGTATAGCTTCAAAAATAAAAGGAAATTTTCATGAAGTATATAGAAGCTTGTGATGCGTGTGTTGTACAAGCTTAATTTATACCGTACAACTCGCATACATAGACATATCTAAGTAACAGACCTAAAATTAAATGACGACTTAAGGAAATATTGTAGTCGATCTCCCTCAAGAAGGCTCGTACAAAAATTTTAAAAGGCTACATTGGTAAGAGACGTGTCTAAAGAAATTTTATTATTTAAAAAAGCATTTCATAACGCAAGTAAGGCTTTGTATATGAATACAATAAATTGAGAGAGTCATTACGGAAAAAAAAAATCGAAAAAGATGGGAGGCTTATTTGTTGGGGGAAAATGACTTTATTATCCCAAATCATAGAAAATTCTCTAGTCTTTTATAAGTGGAATAACAATAAATAATGTAGAAAGAAACCTCCATTGCCTAATTCACGTGGTATTAATGGCGTGATGGAATGAACCATAACAGTTACATAATATAGTTAGAAGTGGTTGGAATACATATTAGATTTTAGAGGATACCTTTAGAGAGCTTGTGCTGTTTTATTTAGCTTGTAAAATTTGCAAAAAAAAAAGCTGGGATGTCTGTTTAAAAGACCATTGCTCGTTATTATAAATAAATAATGCTAGCATTTTACACATACTCTCCTATTCCCAAAACCTAACACTCCCCCGATTCTCCGAGGCGTCGGTTGCTCAGTGGCTAGAGAGTCCGCCCTGAGATCTGCAGGGACTTTTCTGTTGCGGCTTTGAGCCCGGCCTGAGATCACCTTGTTGTGGACAGGATATATACAAAAACCAAATCTCTCCCGATCCCCCTCTAAAAGTCCCTTTTTTTACCGCTTACTTACGTTCCATAAGATGGAAGGACTGATGAATTAAGCGTTTAAAATTATGTGGAAAAATTGTCTTGCTTTGGAAATAATTGCCATAACAGTAATTTTCAAGCTCTACAGATTGCATTTCGCATCAAAACATTTTGCAACTTTTTCATTTGCTGTTTTCTTCTACAAAGAAACACAGTTTGAATGCGGATGAAAGCCTGGAATAAAATAGACCTTGCGATTAATGATTGTATCATCGCCTCTGTGATAAGCTTGCTCTTATCGGTTGGAGGGTGAAGCTAGCTTTTTTTTATAGACTAATGCACAGCACAATATGTAGAGAAAAAAAAGAAAAATACAGAGAGAGAGAGAGAGAGAGAGAGAGAGAGAAAGTGAGAGAGAGAGGGAGAGAGAGAGGGACAGAGAGAGATATAGAGAGAAAGAGAGCATGATGCGCTAAATATAGATGCAGATTGAACTTGTTCAATGCTCACAATATGTTGACTCTACCGGTGTAGAGGATGTAGTCAAGACTGATCAGCAAACTGTAGTGGCACTGTTGCACGGTCCGTCTCAAGCTATAATAATGAGAAAGATGCCGAACATGCAATACAGAGCATCTTTTATAGGCAGAGAAACTAATCATTTTGTATGCATCAACGTGACTACACTCTACATGATCTGAGGATTTTTCATCATTTTATGATAATTTGTTTTCTTTTTTTTTTTTTTTTAATTTAATCCCACCAGTACAACGTCGTGTCAAAATGACCCTAGCCTATATCTTTTATGTTCTATTAATTATATCAAAAGCTCAAAAACTTGGGTCTTTAAGTTATGCTTTTATATTTTTGAAATATGAATCTTTCAAACTCAAACAAGCTAAAAGAATCTGACCTGCAATAATATTACTTTGTACAAGGTCGGGTCACTATGACCCGTATACTTAATTTTATAGCAAAGTACAAGAGAACAACTCACAAGCGTCTTATATTGCACACTTACGCAAGGTTACCTGCACACTTCAATATCAGAGTTAATTCTCTTGATTGTGAAGAGTTACTTTCCCTTTGTTTCATTAGAGTTGTGTGCGCTTGGCAATTTCCCAAAAAGCAGCATGACACTACATTCCCGGCCTATCTGTCATAGCTGATGAGCAACTACTTCTGTGGAGACGCAGATGTTATTTCTTGCAGCACCTTTCTTCAAAACCTGATATGTATTAGTTGAAATTTTCTGGGCTGTGGATTCTGAGACAATCTTTCCCCTCAATGCTGCTCCGCATTTGAGAGCTCTTGGCCGCAATCTAACTGTGAACCTTGACGGGAACACTGCCTTAAAACTTGTTGAGCCCTTCTCTCGTCCCGGACGGAGTTTGAAATATCACAAATTTTGTTTGCTGACTATGAAATGGGACAGAAGTTGAACACTGGGAAATTGTCAGTTATTGGCACTTTACGTCACACCAAGAGGTTCATTCAACCCGCATTCCAGAACCAGAACCTTACGGAAAAGGGGCAGCCAAAATTCTGTTTTCCGAAAGGATGTCATGTTTGTCAGTTGCAAATCAGGGGCAAAGAAAAATGTGATTCTCATATCAGGCATGCATTCAGATTCAGCAATTGTGGTTAACAAACACAATAAAGAACTGCCAGAAGTGGTCAGCTACTACAGTTCCACAAAGGGTAGTGATGATACCGTGGACTTAACGACACGACACACACTCTCAGCTCCAAGAGACAGAGAAAACATTAGTCAATGATTATGTTTTTTAACATTCTAGATGTTGGATTCATTGCTGCCTCAGTGGTGTACACCACAAAGTACACAATGGAACACATTTTTAAAACAGACAACCGCTGGGAGTTCGAGCTAAACATCTCCAAAGTTCTCATACTTCCTCAGAATGGAGACGTCGAAAGACACCCAGATTGCAGAAACAGCTTACTTTGCCATTGATCTTTTTCTCAGCAAAGATCCATTCGCAATAATAGCACCATTCTAACCACATACTGTGAATGCCAATCCCCCCACTGCTTTCAAAAGACAAAGATATGCAACATACCCTGGAAAATTCGACATAAAGACATCTCTGTATTGCAGCTAATGCAATGTGTTTATTTGCAAAGAACATTCAGTCGTCATTGTTCTATCTGTGGCATCTAAGTCTCAGATTTTTTTATTTGATGAGATGAGATAGAGGGGGATTTTCTGTCCTGTGTGATTTTAATTTTGCTGTCACAAAAACATGTTCCCATTTTTAATATTAGGGTAGCACGATTCAAAGTCGCATTTGTTCTGTTCTTGTACTAAAATGCAAGTTTGTGATTAATGAATGACAATAAAAACTTGTCCTGTCACTCATAATCCTTTTTATATGTCTATCTAGCCCATGTAAACCCCAGAAAAATGACCAAACCTTGTACTAAGTGTAAGATGCAATTAATATCTCTTTTATGGTGTATGGTTCAGAGAGATCCGACCTTGTACTCGAATAAAGTCAACCGATCTGTGTCTGGTAGGTTAAACAAGTTTGTATCAAAATTTATCAAAACATATGAGCGCGCTATGATTAGTGATGGAGAGAAATTGTGATTAAATCGCTATTCAAGGAGAGGGACTAAAATTGTAATGTTGTCTTTGTCCATAAATATTAACGATCCTACTGAAAAGGCTCAAATACTTATAATAATTTAAATGGTACAAGTTAATATAGCAACAGCAGCAGCAAAAGTAGCAGTAGCAGTAGCAGTAGATATGGCAGTAGCAGTAGCAATAGCAGGAGCAGGGGCAGGAGCAGCAGGAGCAGCAGCAACAGCAGCAGCAGCAGCAGTGGTAATAATAGTAGTAGTAGTAGTAGTAGTAGTAGTAGTAGTAGTAGTAGTAGTAGTAGTAGTAGTAGTAGTAGTAGTAGTAGTAGTATATGAAAGTAAAAGAACGATACGCAAAAGAATCAACGGTACTTTTGTGTGACCAAATATCATCTTCATTTTAGACTGTTATAATTACTGTAGTTCTCCGTGCCTACCAAATACATTGATTCGAGATGAAGTTGAAACCCATTGATCCCTAGGATGGTAGCCAATGCATATTCTTGGTGAAAACTTTCCAATTTGTCATGATTTAATCTCTTCGAGCCTGTTTTCCTTGCATGACGAACTCCTCTGTGTCCACCCAGCACTAAATGAGTATCTAGGTCTTTTGGGATCCGGCGAAAGTAAGGTCGACGAGGAGAGCAATGGCAAACTACTTAATAAAGTCGTATGCCAAGAACAACCAGGACCCACTTCTGGTTCACCGATGCTTCGTCTAAGCGTAGGACCAACTTCACTTTTATGGCGATTTAGCCCGTTTCAGTAATAGTTTTAAAAGCATATTTTCCAATCGAATATAACTTGTACTTTTGTGTCTACCTTGGCCTATGTCTTATGTGTTTGATCACATCTTGATTTTTAAACAATTGCGTTAAAATGCCATTGTCACTAAAATAGGCTATCTTGAAAGGCCTACTATGCAGTATTGTGGATAAAGGCTCTGATGGAGGTATCTTGAAGGATTTACCGTACATACTGTGAACTGGGGCTTAGGTGGAAATACTGCGATAGGCTAAGGCCGAGAGGGTGCCATTATATGACCACGCAAAATTCTACTGACCGTTGCCGCGCGAACCACGAGGCCAATCTTGTTACTCAAATTATCAGGCTAAGCGTAGGCCCACACTGGAGGCAGCAGTTCACATGTCCAACAATACATGTTTTGAAATACTCTGTTTCTTTTGTGAGAGCGCACACCAAGTCGGCAAATTGTCGAAGCGTCGGAGCTATCCTTTGTGTTTTACAGCCTGGTCTTACGTCAGTGGCTCCGTCGGATAAGGGAAAGGGGGGTGCCATTAGATGACCATACATAAATGTACTGACCGTTGCCGCGCGAAACACGAGGCCAGTCTTGTTACACAAATTATCAGGCTAACTTGTCGGTGGGTAGCGCACAGTAACTGCAACATCAGTCCTTCAAGTTAGCCATGACAAGTCGCGTCGCCTCCAGTGTGGGCCTATGCTTACTTGTACTTCGTAAGAACACAGTAATTTCGACACTTAGTCCGTTTCGTTGGCTATTATAAGTCACGTCGCCTCTAGTGTGGGTTTTCCCTAATAATGCAAACTATGGAATGAGGCTTCGGTGGAGGCATATTAATTAGCATATTGTGGATTGAGACTTTGGTGAAAGTATCTTCAAAGGCACTCTCAAAGTGTAGTCTTCTATACAAACTAAATTCTCGACAATGATTACCTTGACTACAAGTACCTTGTCTTCCATTCAAGCTAACCTTGTTTTGTTACAGGAACCTTCTCACCTCGCTCACCTCATCGCTATGACTTTTTTTAAAGCTTCAGACGGAGATTTAAACAAATTTCTATAATTTTCGCCCTCTCATTCATCCATGTATGCAATTTATGCTTCTTAAAAAAAGATGCGCACGAGGCTCACTTTTGTCGTATATAGAATATATCTGGTTAATCCATTGACTGAAAACGTGCAAGTTTATGTCATATGTCTCCAACTCCGATTACAATAATCTCTTTTCAAAGTTTTGAAGCTCACCAGTAATGCTTGTTTCGTATGATCGTACTAGAAGAGTAAAATATTGCTATTGAATTAATTAATTAGCATTTTGCAATTTCGAAAAGTTTTTTTGCCAGAAGTTTCATTTTAAATCAGATTATATTTTGCTTCAAAAAAGAAGAAAACAAAACCGATTGACAAGTTCATAACACTTGATTTGATCTGCCATTTTGTGCTTTACCGATTTTGTTTACAAGCAAAGATTGCAAGAAAAGCCAATTTTATTCAGGTTCTTAGCGCTCAGCAATTTTCTTAGTAACAAATGCCGGATTAGCAAAAGCAGTTGTTTAGGAAATGTTTAAAAACGTTATAAATTAATCATTGGCCTTTACCTACAAATCACAGAACAGATCATACATAAGCAAGCCATTAATCGTTCGCTCAACCCAGGCAGTATATTAAAAAAAAACAAAACAAAAACAAAATAAAACTCCTGCAGTTCCATTCTAGATGAATTTTCAAGCTTTAGATTTGAAACACAATCTATAATAGAAATGTGAGAACTAACCTTTTGTCACTTTCTAGACCACTTCTAGCATGGCTTTTTATATTATCAGTCTAAGACATCACTCTAAGATAGTGTCATTTACCCCATGTGTTCATTAGCACATCATTTACCCCACGTATCGACCAACACAGGAACCAACAGACCAGATATCGCCCGTTTTTTGTTTTCATTTTTTTTTATTATTGTTGCTTTCTTTTTTGTTTTGTTTTGTTGTTTTTTTTAAGAAGGGGTGGAAAACTGGAAAAAAACAAAAAATTCAAATCCATTTTCGATCAGTTGTCACAGATGAGAGGTCAAAGCCTAAAATGGTACGTAATAAGCCCAGCGACAATAACAATGACAAAGCTGAAAACTATGAAGAGGACAAGCAATTGCTATAAACTCCGAAATCCGACTGATGCTTACCTTGGTTAGGTCCATCCTCCTTTTTACATTTGATACTTAGATCTTCGCAGCTGATGCGGGGACGAGGATTAGAGCTGTGTGAATGAGTTGGTTCCGTGAAACTGTCGGCATCATATTTAGAAATCGTTCTAGAAATGGAGAAGTCTAGAGACGAATTCAAAGCCACATTGGGGCTGATCCTAATCTTCTCACCACATATAAAACGCCCTAAAGTGATGTGGTATAGTCATGTCATGGGATCCTTAGGCCTTGCAATGACGATCTTGTAGAGTAACGACTCATGAGGAAAGGGAAGAGATGACAGGACAACCGTACGAAAGTGAACGGATCTAGGGCTAAGGAACACACTTAGAAAGGCAGAGAACAGGGAAGAATGAAAGAAGCTGGCTCTTTAGATGCTACCTAAAAAAAGCTGGACTACGAGAGGAATGATTAAATGATGATAATGATGATGATGATTGTCACGGCGTAAGTAAGGGGGAGGGAGAGGGGGTAGACGGCTTTTTAATTTTAACTGTTCTAGTTTTATTTGTTCTGCCTCTGTTTTATGAGCTCTCAACTTCTCCTCTTCTTCAATTCTTTTTTCATTACTCTTTTTCCAATTCTTTCTTTCATGTTAAGTTGCTGTTGGATAAAGCCAATCAATTTATTGTCGATCAGCCCTAACTTTTTCCTTGGGCCCAAAAATAATCGAACTCAGCACATTCATCAATAGTGAATATAGCATGCTTATTCTCAAGTAAGGAGGCGTAAATGGTCAACCATCTAGTGTCGCTAAATGGATACGATGTTGCAGTTGCAGTTGAAGTAGCAGCAAAAATAAATAAATAAATAAATAAAAAAACCAAAAACCAGTTTCTTGCAATGATTGCAAATCAGAATATTACATTTTTCACAATTTAAAAAATGATACATATAGATAGTACATAGAAATTGGAAAAAAAAAAACATGCCTACAAGAATAACAATTCTACGCATAGATTAACTCGGAAACAAATTTACCAGACAGTAAAACAAAGAGGTAAGAAATAAGACAAATAACACGAACGAAATACACGATGCTCAACGAAAACAAGTAAATAGGGCTTGGCAACGTTTGTACAAGATTGTAGGTAGGAGCACGAGGAAGATTTGATCAGTCACACCGACAAATATTTACACCAAAGGTTTATAAGTGAATAAAAATCACTAGCTCTCTGATAAGTACCAGAAAATTATGACAGCTAAAAAACATCCATGTTTAATTAAACCATGCCATCACGAAAACTTCATTTAGAAATAAGATCATAAAGTTAACAGAATCCAAAACTTTTGGTCTACTTAGGGGCATTTTTTATAAAATTGAACGAAAAGAAATGATCTACATAACTCACTGAACTCCAGAAACACTACTGCAATGAATTATTTTAGTTTTTTTTTTTTTTTTTTTTTTAATACGAGTCGTAAAAGTTACTGTCGAGAAAATTGCTCACATTTCTAAAAAAAGAAAAAAAAAATTAACAGTCCGTGTTATGACTCTTAGCAGGCACTGAGTGTCCCTTTTGTCAAATTTTACTAAGTGTGTCTAAACCAAGTTTAATGTTTATATATAATAATCAATGGAAAAGCGTTAGTAGAAAATTGGTGTCGAGCATTCAATATTTCTATGGCAAAGATGGTTGAATAATAAAACAACGATTCAAATACCAGAGATAAACCTCCCAACCTCCCTCGAAAAAGTAACAAACAGAATTAAAATGAGTTGTAGCTGACAGGGCGGGGAATCTTTTAGCTATTCACTTAATTATAATTTGTTTGTACCTCTGTCTTGCTTGTATTTGCCACTTGGTAGTAATCCGGTGGGAGGGAATCTTTTACTTGCACAGATTAAAATTAAATAATCGCATAATCTAGTCGAGGGGTCAGCAGGATGGTGATGGAAATAACACAATAACACACACACTGAAGCTGATCCAGTGAAATAAGTCCAATCGTAATTAAGACAGGATTGCACCACAGATGAAATTCATGGGAGCAATACGTTCAGTAGAGGCAAACGACACCTGTAATCTCTTAGGCCAAGCCCTATTTATTTACATCTATAAATATACACATTTTACATTGATATTTCTTGTTTAGGCCCACTTTCGGACTTAATGTACTGTAGCTCAGCGACAAATTTCTTGTAAATGATAAATTTTTTTTTTATGAGTCCTCTCCAGGACTATTGCCCGATTACCAACTGTCTGTACTCCAATACTAATTTGGAGGACTTTACGTATGGCGTCCGCAATGCAACTTTTAAATGAAGCGCACGAAATTGATCTCCGCAGAAAGGCCACTTTCCAAATACAGATTTTTTAAAAGTTAAAAAAGGTATTTTCTCCCGCAAACACATACACATGAAAAAAAGAAAAACAAAAAAATCACAAACGATTCTCAAACCCAGAACAAATACTCAAAATCAGACCAGCTGTTTCTGTACTGAGAGAAAATAGTAAAGGACAGATTAATACATAACTCTCATTGATCAGCAAAAGTTGCATCATTTATTATTAAAATCAGGACAAGAAATTAAACTAAGTCAACTAGATCCAGCTTAAAAATGATTCTTCACAAAAGTACACACTAGAGAAAATAGAGACTATCTATTAATATCAGGGCTTTATATAATTTTAAAATAACTGAATAGACAAGATTGAAACTGTAAGGGAATATAGATGTGTTCGACGCGAAGGGAGAAACTGTTTACAGTTCCGTTTTCTGAGATAAATCACAACTCTGTATCTCTATCAAGCTTCCAATTTGTCAAACTTATAGATTAAAAAGAACACAATCAGTCTGTTTTTAACTTGACATAAATCAATAGTCCTATTTAAAAACAAAGAAAATATAAAAAAAAGATCCGAAAGTCATTATAAAACCAGAGCAGAAAAAGTCCCAAAGCAATGTGAATCAATATTTACAGTTACGACCCTTGATACCCTGCAGCCGGCCATAATTGCTCTTTGTCATCAATAATAATAAAAATGATGATAATAATAATAATAATAATAATAAGAAGAAGAAGAAGAAGAAGAAGAGGAAGAAGAAGAAGAAGAAGAAGAAGAAGAAGAAGA
>BLXT01002707.1:70768-81450 GCA_019648995.1 Plakobranchus ocellatus
GATTTTTAATGGTTTTCTATCTTTGTTTTAATTTGCTTGAGCATCTGACGGAAGCTACGAGAGAGACTGAGTGAATAGAAACCCCGAGATCACCGCTTAATGGTGGACTGGGTATACCAATAATCAATCAATCAATCACTTCAAAATTTGTAGCCTTCAGATTCATGATATGAGATTCCAGATATTGAATTATTTATCTTTCTGGAACGTTTATAAAATCCCTCGGCAACGGACTTTGAAAGGGGTAAGTTTTTTATATTCTCAACAGGTGCCTAAGTTCGAAGTTAGGGACACTTAGTGGTAAGAAAGCGTCATTGAAGGTGCAGATTGGGAAGAATATTCCCCAGTTGTTTATAAGATATAAACAATCTTTTGTAAAGAATCTCATTAGCGCAGGCTGTTTAAGTGTGCCTGGCAGTAAACGTTTATTTTAAAAGTTTAAAGGCTCTTAACATAGGTTTTCTAACCCGCGTTGTTCGAATTTTACATTTGGCTATTTTGCTGAACTACTTTGTGTCAGCCGAACGCGTCACTCACCCAAAGCTAAGCATGGGAAGACTTTCCGCGGCATGTTTCCCTCCTTCATTCTAGAGGATTTCAATAGTTTCATGGCTTGGGCTTAAAGAAAAATATATATTGTGAACAAAACTCCTGCTTATTTCACATAATCTTGATGCACAGTTGGTAGCTAACTTACCCTAAGAACTGCAGGGACCTTTTTTACGAGTTTGACCCCGATCTGTTCTGACGAGGGTGAAAACACCTGAGAGCACATTATTGTGGATGGGCTGTATTAAAAAAACAGATAAAAAAAACCTCCCAATTTCATTGAGAATGCTTTTCTTTTAAATAAGCAGTATAGATTTAAGGCATAAATTTGAATCTTGAGCGCATTCCCCACCGCAAGAAGAGTATGCAGCTTTTTTGTGTTTCTTTGTTTCTCATCTATATACGCTGATTTTAAGGTATTTTTAGTTTAAGATGTAATCATTAATCTTCAAAATTCTGAACATGTTTTTACACCATCACGTATATCCAAACAATATGAGCTAGTTTTACTATGGTTGTCATTGTGTGCCAAAATAACAGATATAATGTCCTTTACAGATTAAAAAAAAACTATCAACTGTGTGCTCCAGTAGATCCGATTGCATATGTGTCAACCTCTCCAAGTATTGCACAAAAGATGTTTTATAAAAGTTCCTCTCCCAAATTATTTCTCTTTTACCGATATTGCTCTTTCTTGGTAGACTGATGATAGCTCCCGCTCAAGGTAAGTCTGTTTTTGAGTCAGTAAAAGTAAAGAGAATAACAGAAACAACACAGAAGGCCATTAGGAAAAGAGAAAAGTGCCATTTTTCAGAGAAGATATAAACGAAAAGATGACGAAAATTGATAAACATTCTACACTTTGCCAAAAATTATCACTACTTTCAATGGAAACATTTATAATCCAGATCTGAATCAATGATCAGTGGATACAATGTGGCTACGAGTATGTAAAGGTCTGTTGGATAAAAGTGAAACACAAAATGTGAAAGTATTCTTTGAGATCTCAATTTATATTAAGCCTTCTCCAAAGCATCGAGGATCTGGAGTATTTATTATTTGCTATTGCAGAGATATAATAGATCTTACACTGCTGTAAGATGGTGCAAAAAGTTATGATTGAAATTCTGCTTATTCTAAAGATGACACATTCTCGAAGTCATATGATGATTATTTGGAGTTGCGATTTACAAATAAACAAAGAAGGAGTCGGTTGGCGTTTCACGTTATAAATGGATAAGTAGCATATACACATTGGATGCCTCCTTGCCTTATATACTCCACAGCGTACATAACAGGGAAACGTATGCCCTATTAGAGGATGCTTTTCTTTTTCATCCAAAAATTAGACGACGTTAGAGGACAACATTTCGCATAAGAGTTAAAAAGGAACAAATGTACTATAACATTGATTGATGCATTCAATATTTTCCTCATAGTAAAAACGAAAAAATCAGAGATATCAACCGATTGCATCTGCCCTTAACGAGGCGAGAGGATGGGGGAGGGATAAAGACACCTCACGTCCACGTTATACCTATTTGAAGTTTATTTATCGTTTTTTTTTATATCGATGCCACGTTTACTTTTTTAGATATCATTGATTGAAAACGAGGAGTATGTGGTATGGTAGGGAAGGGGGGGGGGGGAGGGGAAGAAAGTAACTCTCACTTATATTATATAAAAAGATGTAGAAAAGAAACCACTCTTGACGATGTACGAAAACCCTTATTACTCTTTATTTATTGAATTGGAAAATATATCGGTAAAGTTTCAAACGATTTGAAGTTCATCTGTAAAAGGACATAGATTTTGAAAACCACACATTTTGCTAATTGAAATGCAAGGTAGCGGCCTAACCAACACCACTAGAGCTATTACAGCGACCACTTTGGTAGACTTTAAAATTCCTATCTCTAATAATAAAAAAGACTCCAGTGGACTCTTTCCACGCCCCCTTCTCTATTCTCACCCCTCCTTTATACTTTTTTTTTCGTTATTGGACTGTTTTATATATATATATATATATATATATATATATATATATATATGTCGATACATACACATGAGCATTGTCTGACAGTTATGTTAATTATGAGCAAGGTTTTTTTTCTGTAAATGAATAGCTTATTCACAAAATTATCCCTAGAAATTTTAAAAAAGATGGAATTCAGAGATTCATATGTGAAGTTGAAAAATTAGAATTTCCAAACTAAGGCTTAAAATAAAAGCGTTCCTTTATAAATTCGAATTACATAAGTGAAACTCAAAACATACATTTTCTGTAGACTATACAGCACATTACAGTTTAGAGTTACTCCACTTTGTGATTTTTTTGTTTTGTTTCAGAATGCAAAATTCTGCATAAGTACATTAAGGTCTGTTGCACAAGTAAAACTATTATAGCACTTTTTTCATTAAAAAAAAAAAAATTAAGTGCATGTATGTTAACTATCGTAGAGCGATCAAATCAGATACCATCACAAACTTGATTGTCAAAATCAACGACGTATTGGGTATGTGTGTGTGTGTTTGTGCGTATGTGTGTTAGTTATACCCATAAAAAAGTAAATAGAAATTTTTTTGTTCACTTAATCTAAAAGCCTTTTATACAGAGCAATAGTTTATTCTGATTGCAGTGAGTGCTAGCCAAAATGTTAAAATGTACGATTTCGTGTTGGTAGAGAGAGTTCAGGGGAAGCGGTGGCTTATCTAGTAAAGCAGTTGGCTACCAATCAAATGTCCAAGGTTTGAATCCAAGTCCGGGCCAGGTCAATTTTTCATTGCTTCTCTGTGTCACCCCAGCACTAAATGGTTAGTTAGGTCTCTTAAGACTCGGCGAAAGTAAAGGCGGCGAGGCAAGCAATGCCTATAATGCTGTATGCCAACAACAATCAGTACCCTACTCCTGTTTCCCAATGTTTGAACTAAGTGTGGGACCACATTACTTTTTTACTTTAGAGAGAGTTTAACAAAAAACTTGAAAGTGTCTCGAAATTCTCAGACCACATTTAAGTAGTAATTTTGATTAATAACTCTTCCAACACTGTTTTACCGATGATATGAAACGAGAATTGCATTAGATTACATTACCATTCGAAAATCTCAAAACAAGTGTACCCAATGAAATCTGGGATCCAAAGAATGAACAAATGAAAAAAAAATAATAAAAGTGTCATTAGGCATAGGTGAAAGGCATCTATAACAAAGCACCGGGCGGAGCGGCTTGCCCTCCTTTAAAAATCTCGACTCCGCTCTAGTACACAAAGATTTACCGCTCATTAAAGTCTCAAGTCAATCGCACTCTATTGAACCGATATTGGTTTCTAGCTTGTCCGACCTTCCTAGTGTTTAGCTAGGGCCTATAAGTAGATTAGTTTTCTCCATTTCATCGCGAACATTTTCATTATAGAGAGCGTGGAGTTAGCGAAGAGGGTTTTTCTTTTTAAAAAATCTTGCATTTATACGGGCCCTGAACCAAAATTCATCAAAATTCACTACTGCTAAAGTTTCCATAACTTTTGAGGCACTGGCTAATGCGCATCCCGTTAGGGCTAAAATTCGATTTATTTACAAACAAGTAAAACCACCTTCTGTATCCTACTAAACTTTTTTTGGACATTATATTTTACTGACACGTTGCCACTATGAGTGAGTCAAGTAAATCTATTCAGTCAATTTCTCATTACCATTTTGCTCATTATGCTTTCTGACATGCAAGTGCCAATAGTTACAAGCAATGTTTAATTGTTTACTTGAAAGAACCACTCTACCAAACAGAATTAATGCAATTTTCTGTCTGATGGAAATTAGTGGCTGTTTTAGTTACATCATTACAATTCTTTTCTTCTCCTCCTCCTCCTCCTACCGATCATCATCATCATCATCATCATCATCATCATCATCATCATCATCATCATCATCATCATCATCATCATCATCATCATCATTATTATCATGATTATGATTATTATTATCATCATCATTATTATTATTATTATTATTATTATTATAATTATTATTACTACTACTACTACTACTACTACTACTACTACTACTACTACTACTACTACTACTACTACTACTACTGCTACTATTATTATTATAATTACTATAATTGTTGAGACTTATACAAATAGTCCCATATCCATATCTAGCGTATATAAGGATATGCAGCTTTTACAACGAAAACGTCAGTGTGAGATGTGGGGCAAATTTAGTTTCATGTGCTTTCCTTGCTTTTCCTTGTCACCTTTAGATTGCTTCTTTAATGTATACGTAGCTAGAAAAGTCATCTACGATATTTAAGCGAGATTAGATCCTATTAGTTTCCCACTGCATTTTTAAAAAACATGCACGATGTCGGAAAAAATTATATATTACCTTCATTGCTGTTGAAATTGAATAAAAGCTAAAGTCACATATTTTAGCGGTATGATAGGACTTAAAGCTAATGACTCCTGTATTTTTTTTTGTTTTTGTTTGTTTGTCTAAGACTTCAAGAACAGCAGTGTATAATGTTGGCGGTAAAACGCGCCCTTACATAGTTTGTGTTTTTGAATTTGCCAATAAAGTTTTGGAAAGAAAAATGTAAGATTACATAGAAAGCATCGAATATGTTAAGTTTTGACGAATGTAATCTGATTATCAGGCACTGTAACCAAATCATTCAAAATTATTATTAGTTCAAACTTGAGGCAAGACACAAATGTGCGCATAATTTTCTCAAAGATCATCACACATGAATGCATTTTTTGACTAATGCATTCTTCAAATGAAAAAAATCAGAGTACATGCACTACCTTATTTGACCTACAAAAAGCTACCTAGCTTTAACATCACTAGCCGATTTAGAGTGGCGCTATGCGTTGCTTATAGTTTGGAAGTATTTTATTAGTTTACATTGAAGAAGATCCTTGATCCCCCAAAAATGCAAGATGAGAAAGATTAATCTTGGGATAAAAAGAAATTTCATTTTATTTCAAATTGATTCCACCATGTCCTTAGATATATTTTCTAATTGTTAATGCTATGAATTTTCTTAACAGAACATTCACTTTTGCAAATCATATTCTGTACAAATGCAAAGGCTATAGAACAAAAGGAACAATTTTGTGCGCTGAAATGGCCAAATCATGTGAAAAGAAGCTCTTCCTAAAAGTTTGGTTTAAAAAATCATGAGGATAAGAGTCCGCTAAAAAGATAGAGAAATTAAAGAGAAAGGGGCTGAAGAAGAAGGATCTAAGGATGGCCAATGGACCGGAAAGGAGACACAGAGAGAGAGAGGAAGTTACAGAGTGACAGAGATAGAGAGAGAAAAGAAGAAGGGCGACCGAGAGTATCGAAGACAAGGAGCATGGAACAAAGGGAGGCGAAAGATAAAGAGATCAAAAGATACTTTCTTTTTCTATCTTCCTCCTAACCTTTTATAGACTGTGGACTATACATGATTACAATTTATAGATTTTTGATTCGAGCTCAAATAAAGCTAATCAAAACCAGCTTTGTTTGCAAACTTTTTTTTAAAAAACTTTGGTCTCAAGGTTTTTTGACATGTGATTGTTCTTTGATTTTACTTAATTCGTCTTTTTTAAAGAAAATTTCAATAAGCGAAAGGTTGTTTATACCTTTCAATATTTTAGTCTTTAAAAAGATTACCTTCAGGATTTTTACTATTTAACTTGCTCCGAATTTCTTAGGTATGAAAATTATACAAATAGAAAGATTCATTAGAAATGTTGGAGAAGAAAGTCATGCGTCTCTTCTTTCCTTTAATTGCAGACGCTTAAGGAGATATTCGGAGCCTTTAGCACGTTTTGTCTTCAGAATAGACGCCGCATACAGTGCTTTTGAATTAAATTTTACAAAAAATGAAGCTTTTAATCCTCATTCTTAATCAGTTTTGTCTTAAGGTGTGACTTCACGCTGTGTCTTAACAATAACCATAGTTATTATTTTCATTTCATTGCAGGATTTAAAAAAAAATCTATTTTTGTCCACACCAAAATTTCAGCGATAACAAAAAAAAGTGATCGATTTAATCTGCTCTTGTTATTCCTTAGGTTGAAAGGCGTACATGCTGTGCTACTAAATTTATATATTTTCAAAACTTCTTGCCATTTAAGCTAATAAAATTCGGTTTTGACAGTGCCAATGGCTATTCAATACTTTTTTTATTGGTAACGGGCCGTTTCTAAGTTAGAGAGAATATTGTCCTTACTGTACGCTTGATACACAAAAGTGAAGATATAAAGAATATATAAACAAATTTAGTTAGCTGTGGATTTCTGCTCTTCTTTTCTTTCCACTTCATGGATATTTGTTGAATTCAATGGTAAACAAAGTTAAAATTTTTCTCTTTAAATAATTTTATCAGAACAGGTTATTTGGAAATATTCTAATTATTGTTTTGTAAGCGTTGAGGGAGCCTGTAAACAAATCATTTGTTAATACGCTTTTTATGGATGAGACAATACATTGTAAGTTTCCATCCATCTGTCAAATATTACGATATCTTCTTTAATACACATGACAAAGTTAACTTTCACAGTGAAAAATTTTCCATTTACAGAGTCATAACCCATTCTTTTATTCAGGAAAATGCACTCATCTTGTTGATAATGGACAGACTTATCAAAGCTAGCACTAAAAGAAGGACATCTCAATAAAATTTAATAAAGAGCCCCACACGTTTACACTGGAATTTCACAGATGTACAAGGCATTTCCATCACAGCCAATGTCATTGAGGCCATAATATGTGAGGTTCACGCAGTGCTCATATCCTCTCCAGTTGTCGGGCTGACGCCGTCTCCATCTCAAATATGCCGCAGGCTTCTTGTCGTTATAGTTATAGAAACGACCTTCGCTCCCTAAATCCGTAATTCCTGTGTAAACCAATCTGCGTTCTCTTAACAGTGCAAGCTCATATTTTACGTACCTATATTCACGGTAACTGTCAAGTTGCAGTAGATATCCGCCAGAGCCTTTACAACGCCCATTCATTTTAGCGAGGTCGAACGGTTCAGCGTTTTTGCTTACCATGTACTTGCTACCTCTATACCTTGGTATGAAATTGTAGGCAACGTAGCCTGTGGGAAGGATTAAAAGTTGGGCAACTTTAGTGAAGAAAATATTATTGGTAACTTCATTGATTCTGAGCCAGTTAATTTCTAATCATCTGTCTTTCAGGTTTGTGCATCAACATATAATACAGGATGACAACCATGGTCTTAAAAATTATTAAAACGATGCAGAGTATCCGTTAAGCTTTATGAAAAAGTAATTATCATCAGATATTTGTGCTATGTAAGTAAAGTAATAACTTACAGTATAATAAAACCTTTTTAAATCTGAATCAATGCATTTTGTAACAATGGAAAATGATAATTGGATCTACAACCTTTTTAGCCAAAAGAAATAATTTGACATTCTCATTATTGTCTTTCGTCCCGCTGAGCACATTATAAAAAAAACCATTAGAATGAATAATAATAACTTCGCTTTTCAAATGGTTGTATTTGGTTGAATAGAGTCCCAGCGGTCAGGATTTAGTCCATGCACTGTGTTTTGGTAACTATCCCGAAGTTGCACTTTTAAATAATTATTTACTTCATGTTTTTTCAATATCGTTTGTTTGTTTGTTTCATTTTGCTAAAAGCAATGTAAACACACGACAACTGGTCTAATGATAAGGAGCTGTGCAGCTTTAAAAAAAAATTGCGAAAAATATAGTTATGCATGGGATGGACACTTTAGTATTTTTAGCGAGAGTCAAACTAGGTGAGCTCACAAAATCGCCTCCTCTGAAGAAATGATATGCAAAAGGAGTCCCACTGTAATATATAATATTAAATTTATGAACGCCAATAAAGAGGCAATTACTCATAACATAACATTTTGATCACAATAATGATAGACTTTGGGTTTTAACATAAACATTTATTACGATGAATAACACATTATTTCCAATTACCCTCATTTGTTTGTTTCATCGTACATTTATAAGACTAGCAGCTTTGTAGGACGATGTTTATTTTATCATTTACACATAAAACTCAGCTGATACCCTTTGAGACTTCTGATTGGAATGCTAGCCCGATTTTGAAACTTCATAGTACAGAAATGAATGAACCTTGGTTATGGCTATAATTCTTAATAATATTTCTCATCAGCATTTGAAATTAAAATAGGCAGATAGATTTCAATCCTTTTAAAGCAATCGCCTAGCTTTGAGGAGGCCACGGTTAAGGTAGTCAACGATTAATCCAAAGAAAATAATTTACAATATGTAAGTTGTTCTCGCTCACTGTTTCTTATTCACAAATAGGTAAAAATCTTAAAATTGAGAGCAGTTCTTTGAAAACTGCCATTTATTTGGTAAAACAGTTCTTTTTTTAATCCTTGAAATGTGCAATTGCCCCTCCCCTGATTTTGCTTTAAGATGAAAAGCAAACAATGGTCTCTAAAATGTGCGTAATGTTCCCCTTGTTCCTGCTCATAGTTTTGAAGTGCCAAATGCAGTC
Source organism: Plakobranchus ocellatus (assembly GCA_019648995.1). NCBI lineage: Eukaryota > Metazoa > Mollusca > Gastropoda > Plakobranchidae > Plakobranchus > Plakobranchus ocellatus. Next base: position 79,842 of record BLXT01002707.1, read on the forward strand.
ATTTTTTTTTTGGTGGAATTTCTGTGAACAATTTTTCAGTGTACTCGCTTTTGCATGTAATAAATTATAGTCCAAGTAGAAATTTAAATATGTAGTGAGTTTCAGATAATTTCTTCCTTTTTTGACGAAACTGATGAAAATCAAGATATGTGTCTTTTAAAAGGTGAAAAATCCAAGATGGCCGCCGCAACCATAGCAATAGAGGAAAGCTAAGTTTTGTAAATTTATTTCTGAACCTTTATTTCAATATTTATCTTCATATTCCTCTGGCTGTGCTAAAATTCCTCTAGAGTATCTCCCCCTCCATCTCTCTTTCTCTCTCTCCCCCCCCCCCCCCNNNNTACCCCGCTTCTAACCTGCATGCCCTCCTCCCAGGACACCAAAGTGGACTCAAATTACCTTGTGTTGTTCCGATCACTAGGACAGCAAAAAGTAACAAGATCGACAAAGGAGCCATTGTGGCCACTGGAAAAAAGAAATAATAGCAAAAAAATTGAGCATTTCCTCAAGGTGATTACACATACGAACATACATGATGAAAGTCCATAGTGTGCTTTTAAAATTCACAACGATAAGTCAACCAAAACTTTCAATATGCTAGATATTTTGGTCAGCCTATACGATTCAACAGTCATAGAGAGTCCGCACGAAATGTGTTTTTTTCAATTCTACCTGCCCATATGACCCACAGGACACGGTAAAATTCTTTCATGCCTGAAGAAATGTTAAGACTTCAAAAAGCAATTGATAACGCAGATAAGGCTTTGAGTATGAATAACAAAAATTATGAGAATTATTCCGAGAAAAAAAAAAACCTAAAAAGGTTTAACGCTCTAACTTTTTTGATGGGGAAAAATAAATTTTATCATCCCAAATTATAGAAAAATCTCTAGTCTTTTGCAGATGGAATACGAGTAAAAATGCCGAAAGAAACCTGCATTGTCTAATTGATGTGGTATGAATGGTGTGATAGAATGACCCATAGCTGTTACAGAATGTAATCAGAACAAAATATCCTATGGTTGGAATGCACATTAGATTTTAGATGAAGCGGGTGCGGTTTTATTTAACTTGCAAAATTTGCAAAACAAAGTTGGGATGTCTGTTTAGAACATATTTGCTCGTGATCATGAACAAATAATGCTAGCATTTTATACATACTCTCATATCCCCAAAACCTCACACTCTCCCCCTTTAAAAGTCCTCTTACCCTTAACTGATGCCTGATAAGATGACAGGATTGTGCGTGTAAAATTGCTGTGAAAAAATTGGCCTGCTTTGTAAATAATTGCCTTAGCAGTAATCTTCAAACCCTGCAGTTTTTATTTCGCATCAAAAAATTTTGCTCCTTTTTCACTTGTTGCTTTTTTCTTTTAAAAGAACACAGTTTGGATGCGGATGAAAGCCTGAAATAAACAAGAACTTGCGATTAATGATTGTAAAATCGCCTCTGTGATAAGCCTGCTCTTTTCGGTTGGAGGTGGAAGCTAGCTTTTTTTTCTAGACTAATACACAAGGCAATATGTAGGAAAAAAGAAAAAAAAATACAGAGAGAGAGAGAGAAATAGAGATAGATAGATAGATAGATAGATAGATAGATAGATAGATA
>BLXT01002707.1:90375-101331 GCA_019648995.1 Plakobranchus ocellatus
CTGCTGCTGCTGCTGCTACTACTACTGCAAATGGGGACAATGGATTTACTGCTAAACAGAGATGCCTTTTTATCCAATTTCTCAGTGCATCTTGCATATCGCTTTCTTTTGAAAGCAGTGGGGAGAATAACATTCACAGTAGGTGGTTGGAATGGTGTTATTATTGCGAATAGATCGTTGCCAAGAAAAAGATCAACGGCAAAGTAAGCTCTCTGTGCAATCTGTGTGAATTTCGTTGTCTCACAATCTAAGGAAGTATAAGGTCTCTGGAAATATTCAGCTGCAACTCCCGGCGGTTGTCTGTTTGGGGAATTCGTTCCATTGGGTACTGTATGCTATAGACCACTGAGGCAGCAATGGATCCAACATCTAGAATGTTGATGAACATGAATTCGCCAATGCTTTGTCTGTCTCTTGGAGCTGACATTGTGTACCATTACGTCATGGTATCTATACCACCCTTTGCGAAATAATAGTAGTTGACCACTCCTGGCAGTTCTTTATTGTGCTTGTTGACCATAATTGCTAAATCTAAATGCATGCTTGATATGAGAATCCATATTTCTTTGCCCCTGATTGTAGCTGATAACTGGCATTCTTTAGGAAAACAGAATTTTGGTTGCCCTTTATACACAGTGTTCAACTTCTGAGCGATTTCATAGTCACTAAAGAAGCCATGATATTTCAAATTCCGTCCGGGACGATAGAAGGGCTCAACAAGTTGTAGGCCAGTGTCCCTGCCATGTTCACAGTTAAATTGCAGTCATATTTTCTCAAATACAGAATAGCATTGAGTGGAAAGAATGTCTCAGAATCCACAGCCCAGAAAATTTGAACGCGTACATATCAGGTTTTGAAGAAAGGTGCTGCAAGAAACTACATCTGCGTCTCCACAGAACTAGTTGCTCATCAGCTATGACAGATAGGCCTGGAAATGTAGTGTCATGCTGCTATTTGGGAAATTGGCAAGCGCACACAACTCTAATGAAATAAAGGGAAAGTAACTCTTAACAATCAAGAGAATTAACTCTGAAATTGAAGTGCCCAGATAACCTTGCACATGCTTGCAATAACAGATGCTTTTGAGTTTATCTGTTGTATTTTGCTCTGAATATAAAAGTATACGGGTCACAGTGACCCCACCTTATACAAGTATAGTGACATCATTACAGGTCAGATTTTTTCAGCTTGTTTGAGTTTGAAACGTTTCACACTTCAAAATTACAGAGGCATAAATTAAAGACCCCTGTTTTTGAGCTTTTGATATTAATTATAGAAAATAAAATATATAGGCCAGGGTCATTTTGACCCGACTTTGCACTGGTAGGGTTAAATTAAAAAAAAAAGAAAATAAATTATCATATAATGGTGAAAAAAACCCAGACCATGGAGAGTGTAACTACGTTTATGCAAAATGATTGGTTTCTCTCCCAATAAAAGATGCTCAGTGTTGCATGTTCGGCATCTTTCCCATCTAGAGTGAGACCGACCGTGCTACAGTGCCACTACAGTCTGCATTAGATCTTGACTACATCTTCTACATCGTAAGTGTCAATATTTTGTGAGTATTGAAGAAGATCAGTCTGCATCTATATTTAGCGCATCAAGCTCTCTTTCTCTGTTTCTCTCTCTGCTTCTCTCTCTCTCTCTCTCTCTCTCTCTCTCTCTCTCTCTCTCTCTCTCTCCCCCCCTCTCTCTCTCTCTATCTCTATCTATCTACTCTGTATTTTTTCTACATGTTCTGCCATACATGGTCTATAAAAAAACTAGTTTCCACGCTCCAACCGATAAGAGCAGCCTTTACAAAGAAACGATGATAGAATCATTAATCGCAAGTTCTATTTTATGCCAGACTTCCATCCGCATTCAATTTATGCTTCTTTAATAGAAGAAAACAGCAAGTGAAAAAATTGCAAAATGTTTCGATGCAAAATGCAAAGTGAAGGACTTCAAGATTACTATTATGGCAAGTATTTACAATTACACAGCAATTTTAAACGCTCAATACAAAAATTGTGCCATCTTATCGAACTTCATTTAAGGGTAAGGGAAGGAACTTTTAGAGAGGGATCGGGAGAGTGTGAGGTTTTGGGGATAGGAGATATATGTGTAAAATGCTAGCATTATTTATTCATGATCACGAGCAATTGTATTCTAAACAGTCATCAAAACTTTATTTTGCAAATTTCACAAGCTAAATAAAACTTCGCAAGCTCTTTACTGATAGTCTAAAGGCATCTTCTAAAATCTTTTGTGCATTCTAACCATAGGATATTTAGTTCTGATTATATGCTTTAACTGCTATAGATCATTTGATCACGCCATTCACACCACATCAATTAGAAAATGCAGGTCTCTTTCGACATTTTTACTGGCATTCCGCTTACAAAGACTAGAGATTTTTCAGTGACTTGGGATGATAAAAGTCATTTTTCCCAAACAAATAAATCAGAGCCTTTTCTGAGTAACTCCCTTAATTTATTTTACCATATATATTCATATTCATATCTGCCTTATGAATTGCTTTTTGAAGTCTTTACATTTTTTTAAGTATGCCTCTTATCAGCCTCTAAAATTTGCGTACGAACGTTCTTTAGGAAGATCAACTTGAATATTTCCTCGAAGTTGTCATTTAATTTTGGGCTTGCTTCCTAGATCTCTTTATGGATGCAAGTTGCACGATATCAATTTTGTGCAACACAAGCATCGCAAGCTCCTACATACTTCATAACAATCGCCTTCTCTTTTAAAGCTATACCAACATACCAACGGTGTTTTAAAATTAACTGTTGATCTTTTTAATAATGTAAACGGTGTGTCTAAGCGTGGACTTTGCCTATTTTCATATATGCTGGTTAAAGCTAATTTATTTTAAGATCTGACTGATAGTTTATAATTTCACAAATATGCTTTTTCAATTCTACCTGCTCATTTAACCCACAGGAAACGGTACAACTCTTTCGTACCGGACACTCTTTGACTGTTTACACCGCATAGGCTGACCAAAATATCCAGCATGTTGACATATGTTGGTTGGCTTATTGGTGGAAATTTTAAACGCAAACTACGAACCCTCACTGTGTATGTTCCTATGTGTAATCTTATTACGGAAATGCTCAATTTTTTATTGCAGTTATTTCATTTTTCCAGTCCCTCAATGGCTCTCCAGTCGATCTTGCTGCTTCTTGCTGTCCTAGTGATCGGAACGGTGCAAGGTAATTTGAGACCACTTCGGTATCCCTGGAGGAGAGCACTCAGGTTTAAAGCGGGGTGGGTTGTGGGGATGGGGTGGGGGGTGAGGAGGGAAAGATACTCGAGAGGGATCTTTTCTTTAACACAGATAAAGGATATATATTGAACGGAAAGGTTCACGAATAAATTTACACAACTTTGTTTTCCTCGGTTGCTATGGTTGCGGCGGCCATCTTGGATTNNNNCACTCAGCTTTAAAGCGGGGTGGGTTGTGAGGATGGGGTGGGGTGGGGGATGGGGGTGGAGGGGTGGGGAAGGGAAGATACTCGAGAGGCATTTTTTCTTTAGTACAGATAAAGGAATATGACGCAAAATATTGAACGGAAAGGTTCACGAATAAATTTACACAACTTTGTTTTCCTCGGTTGCTATGGTTGCGGCGGCCATCTTGGATTTTTCACCTTTCAAAAGACACATACTTTGATTTTCATCAGTTTCGTCAAAAAAGGAATGAGATGGTCTTAAACCTACCACACTATTAAATTTGTTCTTGGACTATATTTTACCACATGCGTACGCGTCTACATTATAAAAGTGTTCATGAAAATTCCGCAATAAAAAAATATTAACTGTATTTTGGCACTTAAAAACCATGGTAAGCAGGAAAAAAGTGAATATTACGCACATTTTTTAGACCATCTAAAAACAAAATCAAGAGAGGAGCAATTGCACTTTTGTCGTGTGTTTACTTTTAGCACAACGAAACAAACAAAAAACATTAAAAAAATAAACACTAAGTAAATAAAAATTTAAAAGTGAACCTTCGGGTTAGTTGCTAAAACACAGTGCATGGATTAAATCCTGACCTTTGGGACTCTATTCAACCAAAAAACAGCCATCTGAAAAGCGCAATTACTGTTATTCATACCTTTTTTTTTTTTCAATGTACTCAGCGGCACGAAAGAAAATAATGAGAATCTCCAATTATATCTTTTGGCTAAAAAGATTAGAGATCCAATTAACAATTTCCAATGTTACAACAATGATTTGATTCAGATGAAAAAAATTTTATTTTAGTGTAGGAAATTATTTTACTGACATAGCACAAATCCCAATAATTTACTTTTTCATAAAGCTTAAGGGATAAACGTTTTGACGTATACTCTGCGTTGTTTTAATAATTTTTAAGATGATGGTTGTCATCCTGTATTTTATGTTGACGCACAAACCGGAAAAACAGATAACTTGAAATTAGCTGGCTCGGAATCAATAAAGTTACAAACAATGTTTCTTTCCCTTAAGTTGCCGAACTTTTAATCCATCCAACAGGCTACGTTGCCTACAATATCACACCAGTGTATAGAGGCAGCAAGTACATGGTAAGCAAAAACGCTGAACCGTTCGACCTCGCCCAAATGAATGGGCGTTGTAGAGGCTCTGGCGGATATCTGCTGCAACTTGACAGTTTCCGTGAATATATATATCTTAAATCTGAGCTCTCACGGATAAGAGATCACAGTTTGGTTTACACAGGAATTACGGATTTAGGGAGCGAGGGTCATTTCTATAACTATAACGACAAGAAGCCTGCGGCATATCTGAAATGGAGACGGCATCAGCCCGACAACTGGGCAGGAAAAGAGCACTGCGTGAACCTCTCATATTATGGCCTCAATGACATTGACTGCAGGGGAACTGCCCGGTACATCTGTGAAATTCCAGTGTAAACGTGTGGGGCTCTTTATCAAATTTTATGGAGGTGTCCCCCTTTTTTATCGCTAGCTTTATTAAGTTGTCAGTTACCAACAAGATGAGTGTATGTTACTGAATGAATGTAAAAGTTACTCCTCTGTAAATCGAAAAACTCTCTGTGTAAAAGTTAACTTTGTCATGTGTATTAAAGAAGAAATCCCTATATGTGTCGTTTATAACTTTATTTAACAAATGGATGGGACTTTTAAAAAGTTATTGTATTGTCTCATCCATAAAAAGCGTATTAACAAATGAATTGTTTACACACTCTCTCATCTATATTGTAAAACTCTTAACGACATCTAAGCTAGATGTTTGTGCTACATCTCCTCTTGAATCGCTCTACACACATTCTTAAATTTTTTGTGGACCATGATCTGCCTATCTTAGTGTCGCACCAGTTTAATAAAAACCACGGAATATTTACTGATTGTAATAACTTATATTTTTTTATTTCAACAAACCTATTTTAAGCAATCATACACACACATATACGCACAGACACGGACGCGCGCGCACATACACACACACACATACACACACACACATACGCACACACAAATATACCTATACATTTCAAACTGCTAGTCCCATTATTGCTATAATAGTGAACATTTTTACTTAGACCTAACTTTAATTATCATGACTATCTTTTATAATTACATTTAAATTTAAATTGCAGTGAATTACTAAAAAAAAAGCTAGATCTTGGATATAACCTGTCAATCCAATATTTTGGAGCGAAACTTATCATTATTATCATTAATTACGTTTAGATTATTGCAATCCTTAACATCAAAGTTCATAGTCCTATATAGATCTAGACCTGGATAGCAGAAATTGTCTGCTATCCAGATCAAGATCTAATATAGGCCTATAAACTTATGATCTGTTTGTCTCCCGCCTCCCTTTGTCCGATGCTCCTTGCCTTTGACACTGTTTCGGTCGCCCTTTTTCTTTTCTCTATCTAATTTCATCTCTTGGTAACTTCCTCTCTCTCTCTCTCTCTCTTTCTCTCTCTCTCCTTTCCGAACCACTGGCCATCCTTAGATCCTTCTTCTTCTTCATTTCCTTTCTCTCTAATCTCTCTACCTTTTCAGTGCACCCTAATCCTCACTTACCATTTTTTAAACCAAACGTTTAGGAATAACTCCTTATCATACGAGTGTTCTACTTTTACGCACATATTGTTCCCTCTGTTCTATGGCCCTTGCAGTTGTGAAGAATATGATTAGCAAAAGTGAACGTTTTGTCCAGAAAACTCGTAACAACTACCCTTACGAAAATATATCTTAAGACATTCTGGAATGCACTTGAAATAAACTGTAATTTCTTTTTATCCCAATATGAGTCTTTCTGAACTTGCATTTTTGGGGGATCAATGATCTTCTTCAACGAAAAGCTTTTTTTTTTTAAACTGCATTTCATAAAAATTAGGCTATTGCAACAATTCTCCATGTTTTGTATATCGAGTTCATAAATGAAATCTTAGGCTTCTAATATGCATCTTATTTACATAACTATGAACTTCTCAAAATGGCCCAACGAACTTCCATGCCATAAAAAGAAATTTTTATCTTAAATTTCAAAAGAGCATAACTTTGTTGGGTATTCAGATACATCGTCGAAATTTTTATCGTCATTCTAGATATTAAAATAAAGTTCTTTACGAAAGTGGGAAAAAGTCTTTATCTGGGCCTTGCTTAGTTTTGACTTTCATCCTAAACTGCCGCCATTTAAGATGTACTCCTTTACTAAAGCTTTCTTGGACCGCATAAAAGGGTTATTTTGAAGTGTGTGACTAAATCTTTGGGTTTCTAACATTAATAATATATAAATAATATACTTATCGTTCTTCTTCTTCTTCTTCTTCTTCTTCCTCTTCTTCTTCTTCTTATTATTATTATTATTATTATTATTATTATTATTATTATTATTATTATTATTATTATTATTATTATCATTATTATTTTTTTTTCATTATTATTATTATTATTATTATTATTATTATTATTATTATTATTATTATTATTATTATTATTATTATCGATGACAGAGAGCAGTTATGGCCGGCTGCATGGTATCAGGGGCGGTGACTATAAATATTAATTCTCATTGCCATGTGACATTTTTTGCTTTGGTTTATTATTGCTTTCCAATTATTTTTCACTATACAGTTCTATAGTTAATTTTTAATTTTTTAGTTTTTTTTTAATTGTACTGTTGATGTATGTTAAGTTGAAAACAGACCTATTTTGTTCTTTTTCTCGCTAAGTTGTACACTGAAAGCTTGACAGAGATGAAGATGTGTTATCTATCAAAGTTATATATATATATATATATATATATATATATATATATATATATATATATATATATATATATATATATATATATGTGTGTGTGTATGTGTGTGTGTGTGTGTGAAGGGCCCAATGGAAAACAGGCGATGTCACATTTTCTCATATTTAATGATATTTGATAATAATAAGGCAGGCTCTAGCTGGACCAGCAGAGGCAAGGAGGAGGCAATGAGATCTCAGTCTAACTGGACCGACCACAATTTCAAGTTTGCACGATTAGAATCCGACAAAAGTCAGCCTACTGTCATTTTTTAGCTAACCTCAACTGAACACATTACCGGTACCTTTCGTCACATTGACACAACGCTGATGCTACAACACATTCTGTCAAAACAGGTTGGCAAAGACATATATTAAATTCAACATTGGTTGAAGGAGTTAAAATGAAAAGATATGTCCAATAAAAAAAATGTATAATATATATATACATATATATATATATATATATATATATATATATATACACACACACATATATATATATATATATATATATATATATATATATATAACTTTGATAGATAACACATCTTCATATATATATATATATATATTGTAACAAAAACTAGACTTAGTGCTTGCTATTGAACGCAAGTCAACTCGAGAATTCTAGAAAGAACCAGTTTAGGGAAGTTAATTTATGCAAAGCGAACGAGAATTCATTACGTAAACGAACGTGACTATGTTCTATTTTTAGCCTAGGGATTTCCCTAATGTCTTTTTAAAGACTGTTTTTTTTGTTATTTTAGGATCATGATGTAATGTTCTAGATCTATATTTTCGAACATTCTTCGCTTGTATTATGTGATAGATTTCCAGAAATTTGTAGAGTTTTCTTTGGAAAAAGTATAAATACCGGGAGAAAATTGATAAAAGTATCACACAGAGATCATACAGAGTAAGGGGAGAGTACACAGAGATCACTCAGAGAAGGCACAGAGTAAGCAGAAAGTTCATAGAGAGAGTACTCAGAGTTCATAGAGATCACAGACATTATAGAGATTGCAGTAACATCATTGTATAGCAATTACGCATATTTTTTTTTTTTAGAGCTAGATCTAGTTTTCTTATCGACGGCCCATGTGAATAATGTTTGATTTTAATTTCCTGCTGTTGAGTTGAATAAACTCAGTTTTTTTACGTATTCACACAATCTCCAGAGATCCATTATTTCAGCTAGGTCTATATAGATCTAAAGAACTCAACGTCCTACATCAGAGGTATTATCTACCTTTTATTTCTGGTGTTTGTGACATATTGGCGACCACGATGAGATAGCTGTTCGGAATGTGAGAACGTTTGTTAGATCTAGAAATCCCGACGAGATAGCTGATCGGAAAGTGAGATCGTGTGTTAGATCTAGAAATCCCGACGAGATAGCTGACCGGAAGGTGAGATCGTGTGGTAGATCTAGAAATATCGGCGATGGCTACGATGGAGGAAATTGTCAAGAAAGCGGACCTGTTGGGATATCGAGGTGAGAAGAGAGAGGAATATTTGAAACAGGAGTTTAAGCTTCTTGATGAAAGTCAGGAAAAGAAGGAAGAAGCTGAACGTCAGGCAAGAGAAAAGAAGGAAGAAGCTGAACGTCAGGCAAGAGAAAAGAAGGAAGAAGCTGAACGCCAGGAAAAGAAGGAAGAAGCTGAACGTCAGGAAAGGAAGGAGAAGGAAGAAGCTGATCGCAAGAAAAGATTGGAGCTGGAGAAGATGAAACTAGATGCGGAGATGAAGCTGTTACAGGCAAAAATTGAGGCTGGGATAATCAAGAACGAACCTGACGGCAGCGGCGCGAGGTCGAGCGACTCAGGAGCCAAACACCCGAAACTGCCTAACGTTCAAGATGGAAGGGATGACCTCGACATTTGGCTGACAAGGTTTGAGAGATTTGCGGAAAGTAATGGCATGGTCCAGGGAGAAATGGTCATCATCGCTTTGTGCGCTGCTAACCGGACGTGCCTTGGATTGCTATGGGCGGCTTTCGGCTGAGCAGGCAAAGGATTATGACAAGGTAAAAGAGGCCCTAATGAAGAGGTATGACCTGACGGAAGATGGCTATCGTCGAAAGTTTCGCACATGCAAACCAGCAGAAGGTGAGAGCCCCGATATGTTTATTGTACGCATTTTAACGTAACTAGACAGATGGATTGAGCTTTCTCAGACGGATAAGTCGTATGAGAAACTAAAGGACTTGATAGTGCGAGAACAGTTCATGGATGCATGTCCAGAAGATCTAGCTACAAGCTTGCGCGAGAAAGACCTACCTACACTAGAAAGAGTTGCGAAGGAGGCTGATTTGTTTCTAAAGGCCAGAAACAGGAAGTTGTGTGATCAACCTCGCAAAGTGTTTCAGGGTAATGCTCGGCCTCGAATGGACTCTGTGCGGCCGTTTGAACCAGAGAAGAAGTTTAACGGTGGACAACGTGCAGGGGAGGCGAAGACGAGCGCAGCGGACCAGAGGTCGTGCTTCAAGTGTAAGAAGACCGGACATATCGCTCGGTACTGCACAGCTGTGGATAATACCACGAAGAAGGCTGGTGCGGGAGTGGTAGTGAAGACGACTGAGGTGAATACAGCTGAAGTGAGGAAACCTGCGGAGTGCCCCACGATGGAGGTGACGGAGGATCTTCAGAGAGAGGTGGAAGGTGGTATGCTGAAGCTGGTCAGTGGGAAGTCTGTACCTGTGATGACGAACTGTGCTGCTCTGAGAGATGCGGAGAAGACTAAGAGTCTTGGTTTGCCTGTCTTAAAGGGAGAGATAGCCGGTCGTAAAGTCGACGTGATGCGCGACACTGGCTGTAAGGGTGTCGTGGTGAGGAAACAACTGGTCGACGCGAGTCAACTGACTGGGTGAGTGCTGTCTACTGCTGAGGATAGACAACACTGCGCTGTTGGCTGAGAAGGCAGTCATCAGCTTGAGGACGCCTTTTCTTAGTGGAGAAGTGAAGGCGTTGTGCATCCCGGACGCCATCTGTGATCTCATCGTTGGGAACGTGGAAGGAGCGAGGAGCCCGGAGGATCCCGACATGTCTGTGATGGTGGGTGTGGCGACGACCAGGGCGCAAGCGAAGCGCGAAGCAGTAACCAAGCCGTTGCGGGTGCCTGATATAGAGAGGCACGTGGGAGTTGATCGCGAGCAGTTGATTAAACTCCAGCAAGAGGATCGAAGAATACTGGCACTGGTGGATGCTGGAAGAACTTCGCGGAGAGGAGGGAAAATCGTTTCCTTTGAGAAGGCGAGGGGCATCGTGTGCCGGCGGTACCAGGATCTTGGACGTAATGTGGATGTGAAGCAGGTGGTGCTACCCAAGCCGCTACGGGAATATGTGATGTCGGTAGCCCACGATTCTATTACTGGAGCGCATTTTGGGACCAGGAGAACGAAAGATAAGGTCCTGAGCAACTTTTACTGGCCTGAGGTAGATGGCGACGTGACGAGGTACTGCCGGTCGTGTGACGTGTGTCGGCGAACTGTGAAGAAAGGTACTGTGCCTAGAGTACCCTTAGAGAAGGTCCAAGGACGGCAGAAGCACTACTACGATCGGACGGCCAAGCGCAGAAAGTTCTTTGTGAGAGAGAAGGTGTTAGTCCTGCTGCCGACGGACTCAAACAAACTCCTGATGCAGTGGAAGGGGCCGTTTGAAATTGTGGC
>BLXT01002707.1:168643-179991 GCA_019648995.1 Plakobranchus ocellatus
TTATATCTAGTCCCTCCTATACGAATAAGGCGAGAGAGAGAGAGAGAGAGAGAGAGAGAGAGAGAGAGAGAGAGAGAGAGAGAGCGAGATAGATAGATAGATAGATAGAGAGAGAGAGAGTTATAGAGATAACGATTATTAAATCTTCCATGTAAATCATAATCATTTAGCTTCCAAATGTTTGCTTCTTTAGTGCAATAGCATCTTGAGATACAGTGAACAAAATTAAACCTTAATACAATAGCAAATAACTTAAAATAAACAATTTCGCATTAAACAAATTATGTCGTAAAGAGCAATTGTTTTTTTTACCTTCTTGTTGCATTTCATTTGTGATCTCCTTCCATAATTTGTCTATTGCATTTCTATTGGCGTGGAGTTTGTGAAGTTTGTCCCAAATGGGGTTTCTCAAATAAACAGATGAAATTAACAAATCTGTATCCATAATAACTTTCCAAATCGAACTCGTCTGTTAATGTGTAGTTTCGCAAATAATTTTTCAAAGTTTACAGCATTAAAATACTAAAAGAGCAGTTAAATATACTGTTATTATAAGTAGAGAAAAAAATAAATAACATTTAAAGAACAAATTTTGTAAGTTTATAATTTTTTGTATGTTCCTTTTAGAGTAAGGAAAAAACGCTACTAATTTAGAAGCTATTGCAATGTAATAATATATCTCTGTCCACACCTCAAAGCCACAAACAGCTTTGGAAAGAATGTAGTTTTGATTCCATGAAATGCATCAGCGCCGCTCCTCACTTATACGCGCTGAAGCACGCTTTCCTTTATGTGTGTCACAAGGTCTTTAGTAATGAGATTTTTAGAAATTCACGGCCCCGGGAAGCGCGCATACGCGTACAGAAGCAAACAGCCTCGGAAATTAGTCTCTGTGTGGTCGCCCTAACAATGACAAAGTGAACAGGCCAATTCATTTTCTTGCAATGAGTAAATTTTCAAGAAATAAACATAGATGGATATATATATATATATATATATATATATATATATATATATATATATATATATATATATATATATATATATATATATTTATGTGTGTGTGTGTGTATATAGATAGATTAGGGCAAGATAAGGTAGAATAAGATTAGGTGAGTTGGGATGGAATGGCATGACAGATAGATAGATAAGATGATAAATAAAGAGAGTGAAAGAGAGTTTGGTTTCATTCTACTAATAATATGCTCTCACAAATATTTTTCTCCAGCTCCACGAGAAGAGCACAACTGATATTCTGACACAAACAGCATCAGACGTTATTGAGGGGGACTTACATGTATTAAAAGATGCTGACCAATTGCTGAAGAAATATGTAAATACCTACTCTATCATTTATTGCACATTATTTTATAAGGCTAAATAAAAATTTTTGGAGGCAGTGAAAGCCCCATTTTTTTTTTCTTTTTAAGGGAAGGAGGGTGTAGGCAGGTGTGGAAGAATGAAAGAGAGAGAGAGAGAGTGGAGAAAATATTTTGCTGGAATGTGAGTTACATGTACTAGCTAATGCTAAACTTAATCTTATGAATTTATTACAGACCTGTGACGATCCTGTGGAAGATGCATTAAAAACAGCAAAGCCATACATAATTATTGCGTTTGCTCTAGAACTGGTGTTGCAGGTAAATTCATTAGTTGCACTTTTTATGTGCATCTCATTTTGCGATTAAATTTTGAGTGTCTAGCATTCACTGTGTAGTGTATTTTCTTCTGGATTTTGTGGAAAAAAAAGCAATGCAATTACAATTATTAAAACCTCGTAGTCACGAGTTTGCAAGTCTTGCATGGGTTAATATATGCAGTAGAACTTTGAGAGGCAAATGGCTTTAAACCAAACAAATGTTAGAAATCTGTTTGCTTTTCTTTTTGAGTAATACACGATTATTATGACTTCTGAGACAAAGTGAATACGACTTAATTTCCTCAGCTTGATGGCAAAATTGCCGTAGATGGTGCTGACTATTTCTTTTGTTTTTTTTGCTCTTGTCTCAGTCCCAAAGCTCTTGAGCATTAAGCAGGGCTAAGTGCTGTAGAAAGGGAAATACACCACTTTTACTGTTGAGAGTGACTTGAACACGCTGTTTGGAAAATGAAGGAGATTAAACAACACAGAAGTCTCATAAACACAGTATTTAAGGTGCAACCCTCTGAGTGGTATTAAGAAAAATGGACACCAGAGTATTGTGAATGCTCCATTTTTTAAGGCTTGGTCCATTTCAATAGGATTTGAACTACATGACTTTGTGTTACATAAACCCTCCATATCATATCTTGCGATTGTAAAATTGGTTTTTTTTCACCGCTGAAGAACTTAAGGAAAGAATTTCTTTAGCAGTTAAATTTTAGCAGAATCAATATGCACTGAATCAAAAATCTGCCTTCTTTGAGTTGGTTCTTATCCTGGTACTTTACACAGAGCTGCGTTATTGGTGAAGCTTCTTCTGCGGGAAAAATAGACAGATTTTTTGTATGCCAAATTGTGTCTTCCGCAGTAGAACTGCTCAGGTTTACTCTTCATTTGCTTGATCCTCTCAAGCTAAAACACCAGCATATAGTAGGCACTGACTTTCTGTTTGTGCACAGCACTTAAGTCTAGAACTCTCTAGAGTTAAAAAAAATTTTTTTTTTTTTTGCTACCAGTGGTAGAATATTATAGCCACTCCCATACGATGGCCAGGAAATGATTTTTTTACATGAAGATTGGACTTGAAAACTTTATGATGGAAGACATCTGTCACAGAGGTTGCACAATTATAAGATGTCCTTATCCTTAAGTAGGATAATGATTTTTTTTTTGTTACGACAGCTTTTTTTTTGAAAGTTCTGCTGCACATACGTAGACACTTCAGTGACAGCTGCTCCTGTAGGAGGGTTACATTGCAAACCTCTCAAAGAGGGAAAAAACACAATTCCTAGATAATGAAGATTTGAGTGCTTGCGGCACTCAATAAAATGATGTCAGTGTGTAAAAGTTAAATACTGTCGTATTCAGGCTTGATTGTAAACTCTAGCTTTTCTCATAAAGATACTATAGGTCTCAGTAAAAGACAATATATAGGTTTTATTGAATCTCACAATTAGGTCTATAAACTGCTATTACTTTCATGATGAAGTTTCAAGTGTCTGCTGCTCTTATAATATGAAGCCATCTTTGATGAGTTTTTTAAGTCTGAGGTACTTACAAAATGAGGTTATAAGCAAAGACAAGTCCAAGGGCTTGCTATGTAGGATTTTGAAGCAATAGTTACGTTTGAGTGGAAAAATGGAATGAAGTTCACTGCACTCGCAACCCTCAGCCTAGGTAGATCATTTTTGGGATTTAACCCGGTTACTTACATATAACCTGTTGCAGAATCATGGTTAATATTTTATGTCTCTTTTTCCACAGATCTTGCAAATGCTTTGTGCGCTGGTCATTTATAATGACAAGCGTACTGAGAACTACCATATCTTGACAGAAACTGCTAGCCCACAAATAGCTCTGGTGAACCAAAGCACCTCACAACAAATGACTGCGCCTCCAATTGGCTATAACCCCATCACAGCTTAACATCAAAATAAGTGGATAAAGATGTGTGTATGTGTCTGAGAAAACAGCCAATGTGTTGGCAAGGGTTATTTTTAAGATGAAAACATTAATTGACTTTTTATTACATTGAGTTGTCGTCAAAACTGAGAAAAATATGCATGTTTTTGTATCGAATTTCGAAAACAAATTTTTAGAGAATTCGGTTTTAAAGCAATAACCCTGTAACACTAACAGACCGAAATACCCATTAATGGATGTCAAAATTTCACTTCAAAACTCGATTTTCTTTGTTAAGTTCCAAGCTTTTCATAGACCAAAAGAACCCAGTAATGGATGACAAAATTGAACCTGAAAAGTTGTTGATGCGGTCGCCAATGCTTCACTAATTCACTGCAGTCAAGATTTTGGTTATTTCCCCAAACACACTCACATACGAGCATAAGGACATTGAAGAGGTAGAAGTGTAATGGAAGGTCTTAAGGCCATAGTTAAGACCATTACGAGGAAACTCAAAAAATTAAAAAAGATAATAGTACATGTAATGTGAAAATGAATCAGTATTTGAAAAATATTTTTTTAATGTAAAAACTAAAAATCCAGAAGTAGAAAAAATCAAAATTAAGCATCACTCTGCATTTCATATAGTTATACCACAGGCAAAAAAAAAAAAAAAAGCTTTATAAGAAACTTTCACGTGTACAAAATTGTCTAGAAATTATAGACAAGTAGGAAAAGAAGCAGAAAAAAAGTTAGAGGTTCTTTTTATGCGGATAATCTCAAAGGCTTATTTCTTTTAAAATTATATTCATGGAATTTTAATCATTGGTAAGAATGAAAAGGTCATATGTATTATATGAAAAATAGCTCGTTTGGCATGTACTTTCAGTAACTTTATCACCTTTAAAAATGATCAAGGTTATGAAACTAAAAAATATTTTTCCCGCAAGTTGGGAAATGACAGCATATTATATTATATAATCATGTAATCTCAGAGAGAGATCTTGAAATTATAAATTTTCCCAAGCCCTGAACCAATCTTTGAGTTATCTTACATTGAAACTTGACAAACTTATGTAGTTCATGAACTGAATAAAATGATAAATAAGCAAATTTTACCTCCTCACTTCTCTGAATAATTCTATTGATCTTTTGCAAGTGCTCTCTAGTGTGAAAGGGTAACATCATGTAAAGACCATAAATTTAAAACTTTGTTGAAGTGGTCGTCGAATTTTGAAGCACTAGAAAATGTTTATGTTACAATAGTGTCAATGAACTTTTTCTAACTTTTTTATTTAGATGAAAATATAGAAATTCAAATTAAACAAGTGAAGAAAATTTTGGAATGATTGTATCCCAGCTAATCCCTGCACATGAGCTTAATTTACCAATATTTTGCTAGATTTGCATTGAAAACTGGTTACTTGGAATGGCTGTAATAAAAATTAGGAATTACAACTTTTCTTTTATTTTGAAAATAAAATAAGCCATTGCTTTACTTGGACTATATAAAACAAATCATCACCATCTTTACTATCCTTAAGTGCTTTGCATGTTAGCGTTGACAATCCAAAAAGAACCAATAGAAATAAGGGAAAACACGCTGAGAAAAGCGAATAAAAATGAAAGGCACACGACCCAAAAATTAAAGAGCCGATAATGTGAATTAATTTATACTCGACTCAAAAAGAGGTCTGAAAATAGAAACTTTGTGTGCTACATCTTTTGCCAAAAGTTAAGTTTAAACTTAATATGTTCAAATGATTACATTTACAATTTTTTTTTGACGATTAATTGCCATTGTGACATAAGTGTACTTTGATGAATCTATTTGAAAATCAATGGCAACTAGATTGAATAAAGGTGGAAGAAATTTTAAGTTATTGTCTTAGAAAAACATTCATCTATTTTTTTTTCTTGGCATAAAAGTAAAATTGTATCACTGAAATAGCTGAACATGTAAGATGGTGACAATTTGATTGCATATATATATTAGTTCTTTTTTCTTTGTTTTTCTTTTTCTTTTTTTTTTTTTTTTGCTAATATTTTCATGTAAATGATACCTATGGGTGATTTTTTAAAAATCAAAACCCATTGAATATTAACTTGTATGATCTGCTTATTTTACTTTTTAAATCTCACAGTGCTGTCCTATTTTTCTTATTTTATATACCTGTATATATATATATATACATATAGCCTGTACTGGTTTTTTCTACAAGCGTCTCTAGACCAGTTTGTGAATGGGTAAGATGTTGCATATCAAACTTTTTGGAGGAGAAGCAAATTTTTAGTTTGATTTAAAAGTATTAAATGCATTTATTTCTTTTTAATTTAAAATCCCATATCATGATTGGGAATCAGTGTGGCTCCATCCAACTTCATAACCACATGGCTAAAAGACAGATAATTCAGGCTCTTTCAATGCTTACATTTTTTTTCTGTACAATATTCAGACAAAACAACAGCAGCATGAAATTGCGCTTTGCTTTTATAGCCTAATTATTTTATGATGATTTTTAACATTTTTTCTTTGCATGAGCTGCAAGGACTTGAATTAACAGAATCTCTTTTGACGTTTTCTTTATATAAATGATTTTTGTGTTGTACAGACTCTTTATATGATCGTTATTCAGCCCTCCAATGAATTGCTTTACATTTTGTAACCAGGTTTGAATGTCTGGCGTGGCGGTTTTTTGCAACCCTTGTGGCTGCAACGCGATCGCATAAAAAGGAAAAATTTCCTGTTTTTCATTGCAACCGCAAAATTTGTTGATTTTTTGCAATTTTTTTCAAAATTTAGTAATATTCCAAAAACAAAGAGAAAAAAAAATTAAACGTGTGGTCATCCAAGAAAAAAGTTTAACAGTTTCCTCGAGTTTCTAATTTCAGAAAATTTACTGCGGTACCTTCTCTTTGCTACTTGTGCTTAGCCAATGCCTGTTTCTGTTAAATTTTAAACTCGTAGGTTTGGGATAGACAGGAGTAAAGACATCTTCGATTCAACATTAGGCGTAGAGAATCTAGAATCTACCGAGAAGAAAATGGACACATCAAAGGGAGAGACCCAAAGGCAAATGAAAATTCCAAGTGTGGCACGAAGACGACAGTGATGGAACAGCATGCGCAATTTCATGAAAAAATGCATGTATCAGGGCAAAAACTATTCTGCGTCGGGAAAGCATAAATTGAAAAGGAAACTAGCAGAAAAATCAAGCCAACCTCCAAAAAAAAGCTAGTATTAACAGTCTACGAGCAGTTCTCCCTCAATAATTAGATCTATTAGATTCTAGGCCTTGACCTAAAGTAAAATCCTAAAGGGAAGTAATGGTGATAGCTCTAGACCAAATGTCTACACGACCACAGCCACCTAAAGGCTTTTTCTTTTCCTTTTTCTTTTTCTTTTTTTTTTTGGAGGACTTCTATGTTGATGGACTTACCATTGCATTTTATCTCTAAAGCCGGGCGCTTCAGTGGTCTAGTGGTATGGTGCTCACTACTGTTTGAGAAACCGGAGTTTGATCCCCACCGTAGGGAATTATTTGCACAGCCTAGCCGACCCTAGATGGATGGGTTAGAGATTTACTCTTGACACTTTGGAATTTGAGAGTATTCATGAAGTCTGATACCGCCACCAGATTGGTGGGGGAACGCACTCTTCTGTAAAGAGTCACTGACGCAGTCAGTCCCTAGTTTAATAGGTTGACTCCACCCAAGTTATAATATAGATGGTCATGGTGCCTCCTCAAAACGAGTTGTGTGGCATTCCTGGATTGGGATTGGTGCCAGATCAGGAGATCAGACGTTACAAATCGCATCCAAAACCTGGGTCCAGCTGCTTTGAAGTCTTCACTCACAGAGGCCATCAACATAGAAATTTTTTGTGGACTCTGCCTTTGCGGCAGTTCCAAATCTTATCGGTTGCACAAGGCGTTATATTTATGCCACAGTTAGCTCTGCCGATGCTTGAGTGGAGCTTTTTGCTATACAATACTGTGTTGTCTGAGAGGCAATGGAATCTGTCGGAGAGCTCATTGAAAGAACTCGTTTTTTTTTCTTTATTACAGCTTTGTTGGAAAAAGATCTTTTTGAATAAATCTTTTTTTTTGGTTTTTCTTTTTTTTTTAGCCAGTTTTATCAACAAATGCGATCTTTTTTTCAACTAATCCTATTTTATTTCACCATTTAGTCAATCTATGTTCAATATCACTTCACATTTCTCTTTTATAAATCTGTTGTTGGTTTTCTACCGAAAAAAAAAATCGCAAAATCCTTGCAAAATTTATTGCAAATTTTGCCATTTTTTGCTTGCGAAATTTGAGAATTTGGCTGCACAATTTGAGACTTTTTTTTGCAAAAAATTGCCATGCCAGGAATGTAGACCTATTGGTTTTTATTAATTTCTTATTTTAAGTATAGTTTGATGAAAATGCATTTGCTTCATTATAACTTTTTTTTTTATGCTTCTAATACTCTAAAATTTTTTTTCCTGGCACACACTGACAATGAAATTGGACAATCAGGTACTTAAGTCTGAGATATGTTTTGAGATACTAGTTCTCGTTTGAGGTATGAGCTTCTGCTTGAGTTCCTGACATTACTCGCACTTTCAATAGCATTATCAACCTATGCTGGACTGATGCCATGCTATCACATGAAAACCTGATCAGGTCAGATTGACCCAATGAATTAGTCAGAATATAGGCCCCTAGGTCATAATTATGGCAGCCACAAACTATATAGGTTCATCAGCAGCAGCAACAATAATAAAAAACGGCAACAACAACGATGATGACAATCACAATGACGAACAAGAAGAAGAAGAAGAACAACAACAATGGCAGACACAAGGACTCAAAACAACAAATACAAACAAAAATAATAAAAGCGAAAACGTGTGAAAGAAAGATCTGTTGCCGTCCATCATTATATTATCGGTACATGTACTGCATTTGCATTTGCATTGCTGCAAAGTCTTTCTCGTAAGATTTGGTGCTAGATAGATAGGTTAGAGAGAGAACACTTAGAAGCTTTAGGTATTTACAAGCCTAGTGATTGAATGAAAATAGGCGTTGTGGATCTATTTGACCTGACCGGCCCCCCAAAGGTTAACCTGATAGATAGTGACTTCTTAGTGACTTCTGGATTTTGATTTATCTGAATCATTTCAAACACTGACTTCAAATATATGGGATGTAAATGAAAAGATGCTTAGGTTTGGAGATAAGAGAGCGGGTAATGAGCAAGAGCTAAAAGTTTGAGGTGTGTGGCTGTGTGATAACCCAGCAAATGTAATCTTTTCATAATGTAATTCTGTAGGCTTCCCAAACACGCAAAGTGGAATTTTTAATGTGCATTTATATTTCTCAAATACCCCAAAGATGATTGATGTATAGGCTACTTCTCACAAACTTTAAAAGATGATTGGTGTACACTTATGAAACATGCATAGGTCATGAGAACGGAACTTGCATATTCTGGAAAACTGAAGAGATAATTAACTCAGCCTACTCTTCTCAAACTAAACACACTTTAGAAAAGCGTAGTATACTTTCTGAAATATCTTTTAGGTCAATGTTTTATACTTTTCAAAGACTTAAAACCCTTACATAAAGGTTTCAAATGTAGGCTACACAGATGAAGCAAATAAATACTGTGGAATTGGCATAACACTGTTGAATGCCATAAGAACTGTACACCAGAACTTTGATTTAGGATGGCACCAATTATTATTTCAGGTCTTCAAAATCGCTAAGGAATAGGAAGCACATTGATAAAGACTTTCCTTTGGTTTGGGATGTTCTCCGGTTAGCTAAATCTTGGAGATGAATGTGATGTAGGCTTTTTATATTACACTTACAGTGATTATCATCAGTCGTTGATGTTCAAGGGATATTGAGACTTCAACCCCATCCGGACAAGGTGTTTTATCATATCTGTATGTCACTGGTAACTGAGTGCCCCCACATTTTAATAGCAATATAGTCTTATCCGTACAAGTGGGGTAACTGCGTGCCCTCATACCACATAGTAAAACAATCGCTATATACCTATCTGTACGTCGGGGTAACAAAATCACCCCATACTTTACATAGAAAAAAATAATGGAGGGTTTCAGAAATGACCTCAGGTCAGTTCAATATTGATTTTCTGTCAATCATCGTTATGTAATCATATGTCAAGTAGGATTTTTGAGGAATACTGAAAAAACTGAAAGAAAAATGCCCATTTTAAGTATTTAAAAAAAAATTAAAACAAGCCATGGGATAACAAAATTATCCCACACGTACGGATAGGGTTAAAAAAGTCAAAAGGAAAAACTGGTAAAACATTTTGAATTTTTTTATTATAATTTAAGTTTTAGTCGCTTCAGACTTTGAGATGTCAACAGAATTGTTTGCTTTCTCTTACCTTTTAACCTTATTCTAATGGTCTCAGCAGAAATTGTGAGGTAGAAGTAAAAAAACAAAGCTATAATGAAGCATAAATGTTTCCATGCACATTTTAGTCATTATAGACAGTGACATTCAGCCTTTAAGTGTTGCTTTCGAAAGATTATTTGTTTCTTTTACAAGTTGCTTTTAAAGTTTATTGTTTGATGTGCATTTATTTGCATTTATTGATCGTTTTATGTTTGTCACATTTAGAATTTTGTTCGCTCTTTTTTTTTTCTCAAATAGCCTTTATCTAATGTACCCTGGTAAAAAGTGGTATTAGTATTAAACTGTATTTTAATCACATATGTAATGTTGAGTTTTTCCTTGCCTGTAAAAGTTTGTATTATTTTTTTTTTATCTAAAAACAGTTTTCTTTTGGGTATTATTTTGTGTGATAATTTGATCATGTCTCCTCCTCCTCCTTTTCCTTCTGTTTATTCCTTTCATGTTGATCTTCACTGGCCGCATATAATACCCGAATGAGTATTTTTGTCCTTATTTCAACACTGGGATCAATGGTTTCGTTACTCTTATCAATATTAATGATCTTCTAAAGCATAATATTATATATATATATATATATATATATATATATATATATATTGTCAAGTGTTCCTACTGTGTGCGTATCTGAGATTGTTGGTTTTCTCATAATATTCAGAGTGAATTTAAAGAGAGGAAAAGGGATAGAAAAATAGTCACAATGCACCCTATTTGAATCGGTTTCACAAATAAATATTCACAAAAAAAAGATAAAAATACAAGACTGAAATTGAAACAGTGAAACGATCCTCTTTATGCAATGTTCCTTTCTTATATTAGGATAAGCAATGATTATGCTTGCAGATTGTCTATACACAAAGGACACCTAAATTGTAAATTGCCAATGTTTCTCGTTGTTATCCTTGCAGAAAGAACTTCTTTTTTTTTGTCTTTACTTTTTTTTAGTGAAAGTCTGAAATAGCCATGGAGCAATTAAGAACTTCTATAAGCCAAATGCTTCTCCTTATAAACTTCATTTTTCAGTGTAACTTGGAAGATCACTATAAGCTGCGAAAAGTATGAAGACTAAGAAAGGGCCTATTAAGGAGTCTTTAATAGCTGTACTAATGAAGCCTATAAGGCTCCACGATTACCTCCTTACTACATGTATTGGCAAGACACGAAAACTAAGGAAATGGTAGGGATACTTTGTCGCTTAAAAGGCTTTAAAAAATGAACAACCTGTAACGCCGATTAATCGTTAGGCTAAAAGTAAAACTGTTCGAAAATTAATCCCCCTTTTGATTTTTTGAAAGATGAATTACAAAATGTGCGCTTAAAAAGACAAGGTACGGAGATATTTCACCTAGGAGAATATATATATA
>BLXT01002707.1:180000-194945 GCA_019648995.1 Plakobranchus ocellatus
TTTTTTTTTTTTTTTTTTTTTTTTAATGCGTTTAAAAAGATAACGCAAAATTTTCACCAAGAAGACTATTAAAAAATAACAAGAAAAAAAATTATATTAGAAGTAAAGGTCGTGGTTTTAGTTTTTACTATATGGATTTTTTGAGCATTTAAACGTAGGAATCATCAACGACAACTTAAACAAAGAAAATAAATAAAAAACCACACTCGAACATAAACTCACATACACATGTAATATATATGCATCTTTTAAGCCGCCAATGATAAACACGTTCCATTTTTTATTTTCTTTATTTTTTATGCAGGAATCGTTCACTTTCGTATGGTTTCAAGTTATTGGTATTGTATTTTCAAAACATTATGAAAAATAACCAAGCTTTTTCCCTCGCTTCTTGAGTTACAGAGAGAAATAGCGTATCTGGTTTTTTGTTTAGTATACTTAATCATGAGATTATTCCTGAAATGCTTAAAAAATGATGGCCTGCGTTTTCAGTTGTTTTTTTTTTTTCTAAAGTAGTTTAAACTTAACAAAGCCATAAGTCTCAATAACAAAGAAACAAAAGAGGAAAGCATCATTATGTCAGTACCTTATTTGGGGACTGAAAAAGTGAATTTGAATCCAGTTCTTACTTAAAACATAGCAATCTTTTGATAGAACAACCTACAAAATCGTTCATTTCTTTCATCTCGTCCTGTCAAACCTCTTCCCTATTTTATCCCTCTCTGCCCATTTCTTTTTGACTTTCCTTCAATAATTTCGACAGAGTGTACATCTGTCTGTCTCTCCTTCTTTATGAGTCTTTCTCTTACTCTATCTCTCTCATTCTATTTCTCTTTCGTTTACTCTCTCTCCCCCATCACGCTATATTGATTTTGCTTTTTTACACATCTTTTCAGCTCTGTTTCTCTTTCTGTTTATTGGTTGCATTCTTACAGGCTACTCTCTTGTTCTCTGTCTGTCTGTCTGTCTGTCTGTCTGTCTGTCTGTCTCTCTCTCTCTCTCTCTCTCTCTCTCTCTTTCAGTGTTCTTTCCATTTACCTGTTTCTTCAATCTCCATCAAAAGCTTCCTTTCTGTTTCCCACTTTTAAATATAAAAGACGTACATGTGGTTATTTTGAAGGGAGAAATGATTTACAAATCGAATCTTATCACTTTACGGTGTTCATCATCGTGCCCGTGGAGACAGGCAAGAACAGGTTGCAGAGGATACCGAATAATCCTCAAACAAAATCGGACACTATAGAATAGGTCTCAGTTTTAGCTTAGCTATTATTGTAGTATTGTGGAATACATTTGATCACTTTAGCAACTGTTTCCTGCATACGTTACCGTATGCTTCAAGTTTCTACTAGGGAAAAAAGGAAAAAAAAATTAAAGAAGAAACAAAAAACAAAAAAAAACAAAAAAAAAAAAAAACACGGGGAGAGAAAGAGAGACAGAGAAAGTTAGTTTTCAAGCTTGAGTCGACATATTATTAATAAATTCGGGTTTGACCGTTTGCGTATTTATGTCACCGCCCTTGGTTGATAATAGAGAGACAAATACATGGCTGATGAGAATGATTTTTGAATGATATTCTCCTTCACCATTCCGCGAACGTGGAGCTCTCTGGATAAGGGAGTCCGTGAGTTACTTTCGGTCACTTTCGGCCATCTTCGGAAACAGGTGTTAAATATCAGGACAACAACGAGTTAAAAAAGACACAAGAATAAATGTAAATACAATGATATAGAGAAATAACCAGTTGCATATAGATAGATAGATAGATAGAGATAGATAGATAGATATATAGATAGATAGATAGATGGATAGATAGAGAGAGAGAGATAGATAGATAGATAGATAGATAGATAGATACATAGATAGATAGATAGATAGATAGGTAGATAGATAGATCGATAGATAGATAGATATGTAAATAGAAAGATAGATGGATTGTTAGATAGGTAGAAAGACATGAAAATAAAGGTTGACAAATAGATACATACATAAAAAGATATATGCGATAAATATTAAGAAATAGATAGATAGACAGGTAGACAGGTAGATAGATAGATAGATAAATTTAATGATTGTAGCGGGGCTCAAACCCATGACACAGTTTTCAAGGTAGATTCGCTATCCATTGTGCCATCTGCATGCTCAAGAAAGAGAGAGAGAGAGAGAGAGAGAGAGAGAGAGAGGGGAGAAAGAAAGAGAGAGGGAGAAAGAGAGAGAGAGAGAGGAGAAAGAAAGAGAGAGGGAGAGAGAGGAGAAAGAAATCTTGTAAGATGTCGCTTTGATAGAAGGGCGTTTTCGCACAGACCCGTAGATCCCAAGGTGCGAGTTTCAATTTCAACTCGTATCACTGTAAAGTAAGAATAATGTCACATAGGGTAACCTACTAAGATAATAGGATGAGAGATTCAAGCACAGTGATAGGTTTTTAGAATGTTTCAAGTCCTTTACTCTCGGAGAAATTTTAAAATTTCCGAAAATTATGAGACTCATTTATTATAGAACCATGTTCCGCTAGAACCACTACTCTAGGCAATGGTTTCAATCATTACACCCTACAAAAAGATCATATTTTTTACATCATATTTAGAAGTATTCATTCTTGAGGGGGAGATCACTCTGGATGCAAAAAAGTAGCTCTCAGCCTCCTGACGGCATATAACACAGATATAAACAACATGAACCAACAAACTCTTGTTTGTGAGCTTTAACCAATGCAGTATCAGATCATTATCAGCCCGTATGAGATATGAACCTGCTACGAAAAGATTTCTGCCGATATTAGGGTGAGATCACTATCTGCTTCGTCACCAGGATTCGCTTTTACATTCTTTTTATGTATGCTTAGAGATAAATGAAAATACTAAAAAAAAAAAAAAAAAAATCCTACAGCTGCATGATGGATGATGGTCAGGCATACACAATGAAAACGTGCAAGTTCTGTCAAATCCTCTAAAATGATTCAGTAAAAGTGAGACAAAAAGAAAAAAAAGATAACAATAGAAAACTAGATGTCTTAGAGTGATAAAAATTGTGCGAACGANCCCCCCCCCCCCCCCAAAAAAAAAAAAAAAAACGGTAACAAATAACTTGATATGTCTGTTAGTGTCTTTTCTGCCAAGAATGATCCAAATACTTAAAAACAATTCATATTAATTATACAGCAAATAATCTTTTAAACCAGGATATGAACATTGCCAAATGCGTGTGTTTACAGCAAATGACCATGTTCCATTTCCTTTTGGGTGTTCCTTTAAAACATCTGAAATATTTTTCTAGGGGGACAATTCAATGCTCTTTTAAAAATATGATATGCATACACCATAAGAACGAGAGAGAGAGAGAGAGAGAGAGAGAGAGAGAGAGAGAGAGAGAGAGAGAGAGAGCTTGCAGAGTCCTCTGAGAGATAAACCGCTGGTGTTTGAAAACTTGTAGATCTAAATAATTGTTTAAATTAAATTGCTGTTTTAAAATTTTTTCTTACGCAAATTAATGTAATAAAAGAGTACAACCATCAACTCAAACTTATGAAAACAAATAGAACAATCGTGTCAAAGTTTGGCCCTGAGGCTTCATCAAGTAAAAAAATGACGATCACAAAGAAAATGCCATAGATACTTAGATGGAAAACGAGCATAGCAAAAAATATGAGCCTGACGATGAAAATGCTTTATTTGAAATAATAAAGAAGATATAAGCCTAACGTTGAAAATGCGTTATTTGAAATGAAAAAGAAGTTACTTTCAACGCATTTTCAACGTTAGGCTTATATTTTATGTCATGCTAGTAGTAGTAGTACAAGTGAGGGATCTTAATCTTGGTTGGAAATCGCATGCATGCTCGAAAATCAAAATAGAGTCCAGAGGGGATTCAGAATTATATAGCGTCGATGTATATCACGGGGACATAATGTAAAATTCTTACACAATTCCATCTGTTTTTAATCCTTTTAACTGACAGCTTTAATGTGAGACCTCAAAAGCCATTCCTCCTTTACCCATATATATACAAGTGCAGAAGAGCTTGAAGAATGGCAAAATGATCAACTAACTAGATATTTTCTTCAAATAAGTGAAAATCCAAGATTTCATTCAAGAGCTTTGAAAAAAACTTCTGCCTTAAATTTCACTTTTGCAACAAACAACATAAGCAATAATGAGAGGGATAAGTAATGCTTTGCTGACCATCTGTGACCATGAGCCGGTTATACGCTGGCAAACAGACTTTAATACCAACATTCTGCAAAAACGAAAGTCACAAATATACTGATAAAAAAGAAAATGAATATGCTTTCAAATTATGTAACGGCGGGCATCAACTGCATACACACATAAACACACACACAAATATAAAAACGTCTGAAAAAAGACAAAACCTTGAATTAAAACTGCAAAAGAAAGCATACCCAGAGAGGCAAGAACAGACTCATTTCCAAACTGAACAGAAGAGGTAGGGAAGCTGCGCTAGGACTCAACAAATACCAGGAAAAAAAGAGAAAAAAAAACAAAAATATGTAAGAGACAGTCTGGGAGGGACAGTGTCACGAATAGCTTAGTGCTGTTTAGTTTTACAGTCTTGCCAAAAGATAAAAAAAAAAGGTTTATTAACTTGAATAAAGAAGAGTTTCATAACAGCACTTAAAGTTCTGCGATTATTTTAGCGGTTTATCTCTCAGCGGTCTCTGCAAGCTCTCCGCAACGATCTCACAACCATTCTTATATTCACCCACCGCCCTTAGATTCTAGAAAATACTATCTTAGACCGAGCCCACACTGGAGGCAGCAGTCCACGTTTCCAACAATACATGTTTGGAAATACTGTAGTTTCTTAGAGCGAGAGCATACCAAGTCGGCTGCGACTTCCATCTTGTCGAAGAGTCGGGGCGTCGGTGGTACAGTGGTTAGCGAGTCCGCCCTGAGATCTGCTGGGACGGTTCTGTCGCGGGTTCGAGCCCCGCTACCGGCGCTCTAGCCTGACGGAGGGCCTAAAAGTCTGAGATCACCTTGTTGTGGACAGGCTATACACAAAAACCAAACCAAACTATCGAAGGATCGGAGCTATCCTTTGTGCTTTACAGCTTGGTCTTACGCCAGCGGCTCTGTGGGATAAGGGAAAGGGGGTTCCCACTACGTGACCACTCATAATTCTATTGACCGTTGCCGTGCGAACCACAAGGCCAGTCTTGTTACGCAAATTATCAGGCGAACTTGTAGTTGGGTAGAGCACAGTAACTGCGACATCAGTCCGCCTTGTCCGCTTAGGGTATTTAAACACTGCTTTAACATCAAGCATTTTAGAACTTATAGAATAAAGAAGATATTACCGAGTTATGTCATCAAGGTTAACTAAAAATACTGGTCAATCAAATTTCCTTACATGACACACCCACCATTGTTGTGATCAAGCGACATCTTGTAAACAAAATGTTCGCACACCTTAGACAATGTAAAAACTACTTTATCTGAAAGAATAAACAAGACTAAAACCAAAATAGTATTACTAAACTGAAAATAGGTATAATCTAGATCAACTTAAAATCTGACCAAGTATTACAAATTACAAGGCCAAAACACAATGCAATGCATTCCGAATGTAAAGCTAAATCTAATTCTAGACCCACTTTACACTCACAACAACAATTTGTCACAGACAATTAATATGAACAAGCTAGAGAGAGAGAAAGCTCTTTCTGAGATGAAGCCAAAACAGACCCGAGGACCACACAATAAATAAATAAAGCATAATTAACACAATTGAGTAGCCCAAGCAAAGTAAAAAAGTTCTTTAACTTTCAATATTAGTTCAATATTAGTTCTAGCTCCAGGAAAACTGCAATGAAATGTGCCGCTTGTGTGTACAAAAGAACTTATTATCATAGGTGAGCAAGCCAGCTTAAGTGATACGAAAAGAAAAAAACAACAGAGTCCTAATCTCTTAGTCTCATGGTATAACATGTGTCTTCAGTTGAAAGCCCTTCAACTGTCTCTAAAAAATTGCCGACTTATTTTTAAGAAATAATAGGAAACAAATGCAGGAGTAGGTATTCACAAAATCCTTCTGCAGTGTGGCAGCATCGTTTACCTCTTTTACGTTCCCCTGCATGGAGTGTGATGCCATTTGTGAAGGTGGGTCGGCTGTACTCTTCTTGTGGATCTGAAACAAATATTTGTGAGAGCATATTAGTAGAATGACACTCAATTCTCTCTTTTCATCTATTTGTCTATCTATTGATCGGTCTTTATATCTGCCATACCTTGCCTTGTCAAAACCATGCTAGGTTATCCTGTCCCGTTACACCTTAACTTAATTTATTTTTACTCTGTCAATCTGTCTGTCGATTCTATCTCCCACTTGCACAATTTCTCGCTCACATAGAGAAAGTGAATTGGCTTGTTCATTTAGTGAAGTTTACGTATTAGTTTATTCTTATTCTAAAATTTTGCCATATTAATGTTTTCAGACTCACTCTCGAGGAAGCCAGAGCGAAAGTACCTCACTGATATTAAGCGATTTAACCCATGAAAAATGCACTTTGGTCATTTTGATGAAACTCTAAAGAATTTGCCTTTAATAACCAGCTTTTTCAATGGTGTAAGCAACAACAGCCAATAATGTGTATATACATAGTCATCCTTATTCCAGATGGGCCAGTTTGTCAAGTCTACCGGCTAAGTCTGAGTTAAATCAGACGATGTTATTCACAATCATATCATGCAAACATCAGGACAATCCTAAAACCTAATGAGTGACCAAGTCATATCTATGTTGATTGAGACACTGATGACTAACACTGATCTGTTATCAATATCTGTAGTCTGAGGTATGATGAACATAGTACATGAATTGCCTCTCAGAAATATATGCATATTTGACCTTCACCGTACATCGTGAGCCAAAAACGGCACTCTCGACTTCATATTTCTAAGCATTTTTAAACGAGCTCAGTCTAGGCACTGAGGCTCTCAGAATGCTTCAATCGACCCCCCCCCTTTTTTTGTTTTTTTACAAAAAAAACAGCTGCTACCAAAATTTGAAAAATTAAACTATATTACAAAAAAAAAACATTCGAATAGTTGCACCCCACCCCATATGTCGTGAGATAAAATAGCACAGTGCAAGAGCAGCACTTTATTGCAGTCCAGCAACATTATGTTTTCTCTGTGGTATAACTAGAGCAAAGCTAGACTTATTCTCTAAGCCCTCAAGCAACTACAAAGACTTCCGCAGGTTTATTCGCAAGGTCGTGCTTGGGTTATCGATAGAAAATTTGCATGTTCGCGTTATAAATGGTCATTCAGTGTCACTATTTATACTCACTGGTATTCTTATTTGTGTGCGAGCCTACTTGTGTTTGTTCTCTGATATAACATTAAAAGCCTATAAAAAGCCTATAGATAATGTCACTGACCACTTGCGCAAAGTGCAATCGATAGCAAGTTTAGGTTAAAACTCTCATTTTATTATCATCACCACCTTCATCATCATAATCATCTTTATCATAACCACATTTATCATTACCTCTTCATCACCTCCATCAACACCATCAGCACCTTCATTAGCATCGTCATCACCATCATCACCATCATCATCATCATCATCAACGTCACGACAGTTTAATATGAAAACCACCATTTTCATCATAATCATCATCAATGTTATCGCCATCGCACTCATTTTGATAATGATGGTCATTATCACCTTGTATGTTCACACCGCACCATATTTATCCTTACGCTCAAAGATCTTCAAGCTTCACAGCAATCAAGTACCCTACGGAGCATGAAAGATTTCATAAGATTTTATCTTCAAACGTTGTATATACAGGAACCTTATGCTTTTCTTTCTGCAGCCAATAATTCAAAAGATGCATGCATAAAACAAAGACACAAAACCCATATTATTTGTGGCAATTTGAAGAAACCCATACAAGCAGTATAGACATACGAGCCCATTGAATGTCGTTTCCGTAGGCCTACTAGATCTAGATCTAAACAAAAGCTACGTGAACAAGAAAATTAAGATCTACTAAACCCAATGCAATAAGTCTAAACATTTATGTAAAAAGACATTGCATAAAACAATCTTTTTCTCCAAAAAAAAAATGCCTATCAAAGACGATCCATGTTCACTATTTTCAGCTATTGCATCACGGGAAATGAGTGGGGATTGGCAATATCACTAAACTTATCGAGCGTCATGTGCGTCATTTCGGACAATCGTTTGAACGATTTCATTTTTTACATTTTTTTTTAAAATTTAAACTTTTAATTTACAAAAGGATAAGTAGCAAACGGCTCTCGACGTATGATGTGTAAAGTAAGAGTAAAGTACGACGAAGGTTAAACATAATGACTCTAGACTGAGGCAATATTAATCAAGATTGGTCTCTCATTAATGCCTTGAATAATCATGACCAGTAATCTAGATTTGCCTCTTAGCAATGGCCGCAAATTGGTTTTGGAGACTTTACTCTAGTATTTTGGAAATTTCTTTAATTTAGCCACTGTGATTGTAAATAGGTCTATTGAAATGCCTGAGGATTGGTGAATTTAGACTGTTCTCTTAGAATTTTTAGTGATTGAGTCATTAACTCAGATTGGTCTGCAAAAGAGGATTTGTTCCGTTTTTCGTCAAACATTTGTTATACCATAAAACAAACTTACCGGGGAATCCTCCATAACTGCGAGGAAAAACATGATGATTTCAGTGACCACCAGACATCCAAGTAAGATAGCAAACTGGAAATTCCCAGAAAATGGGATGGAAGAGGGAAAGTGGGGAGGGGGCAAAGGAGAAGAAAAGTTATGGTGTCCTAAAATATATATGATCGTTTATAAATAGAAATGTATAACAATGAGCAGAGTAACATTAGCTAATAAAAAGATATCAGGGGCGAATTTTTACAATCTATTAGTAGTAATGACACCCTTATGTTTATGTGTGTATGCAGTTGATGCCCGCCGTTACATAATTTGAAAGCATTTTCATTTTCTTTTCTTATCAGTATGTTTGTGACTTTCGTTTTTGCAAAATGTTGGTATTAAAGTCTGATTGCCAGCGTATAACCGGCTCATGGTCACAGATGGTCAGCAAAGCATTACTTATCCCTCTCATTATTGCTTATGTTGTTTGTTGAAAACGTGAAATTTAAGGCAGAAGTTTTTTTCAAAGCTCTTGAATGAAATCTTGAATTTTCACTTATTTGAAGAAAATATCTAGATAGTTGATCATTTTGCCATTCTTCAAGCTCTTCTGCATTTGTATATATATGGGTAAAGGAGGAATGGCTTTTGAGGTCTCACATTAAAGCTGTCAGTTAAAAGGATTAAAAACAGATGGAATTGTGTAACAATTTTAGATTATGTCCCCGTGATATACATCGACGCTATATAATTCTGAATCCCCTCTGGAGTCTATTTTGATTTTCGAGCATGCATGCGATTTCCAACCAAGATTAAGATCCCTCAGTTGTAGATCTATTCTGCTTGAGGCATTTTAGATAAGCTGGTATTTGGTACCTCGGTTTGAAGTCAGATAAGTTCCTTGCGCAGTCGCTGTTCCTATTTTCTATCTATGTAAGATCATTTTTACGGCTCCATATTGCAGTGGACATCTTTGTCTTTTTTGTGGCTTTCAAATTTTTGCTGTCAATCTTGTTGCAGAATCATGAATTATTTTTTTTCTTTTCTGGCAACACCTCCTGGCGATTCATGCGGAGGAAGATATTTCTCTAGTCAATATGATTGAGCTCTTTTGAGGCATAGCACTTTGCAGGAACAAACATGCTTTTGTTTTGTGACATATCATATGAATCATATGAATCATGCATGAAACTTGCTATGCTTTGGTTGCATTTACCTCTTCAGCCTCTTTTTCTCTATATGTTTCCTCACATAGTTTTTGATAGGCACGATATCTGCCTTCAACACAGGGCAGACAATTTTTAAATACGTTGAATTCATAAGAAAAACAAATCATTAGAAACATCAAAAAAGATGCATGCAATGACTGGAAACAACTGGAAAAGAAAACAAAAAAAAAGCTCTCGTTAAGTTTGAACAGCAGCACTGAAGGCTGCATAATGTTACATCATCTTCAATAACTTTTCATCCACAAAAAGGCGTATAACTCTAGTAATTACTCATCGATATTTGTTTTTAATTCTGATCATTATGATCCAATCCGTTTGTTTTCCACATGAAATGGGTTTTTAGTTATGAGCAATTGGATTTTGTGTGTTTAGACAACCTTACCAATTACAGAGTTTGAGAAGGTTTCAGGAGGACTTAGATAGGAAATAATGAAACGAAAATGAGATGTAATGCTGTTTCTAGGAGGCAAAGCCCTTTCAAAGGAAAACTAGAGAAATGATAAAGGAACATTTCAAGTAATTTTTTTCTATGAAATTTGAGTGGTGGAGGCCTTCTTTAAGCTAGTAATGAAATTTAATTCGTGAGTAAATGAAAAGAAAATATAAGGTCTTCAACAAAACCTTTTACTTTAAACTAAAAAGAAATGTTTTCACTTTATGTTTCTGATGCTTTTCTCTTTGCTAGAGCACCAAACTCATTGAACATTGGAAACAACAAAAAAAAAAACTACTTTAATTAACATAAGGAGATGCACATTATCTTAATACTATCGTAAAGAAAGAAAAGTGCATATCCCGGACACATGAATGACTGATCGATAAATTAAAATTAAAATTTCTCCTGAGTTTAATCTAGTGGAGGCCCGTTTGCTTTAACATTCTTGTTTGTCATCATTAAATTACGCCCTTTCAGTTAAAGAACATTAAGAAAATAGTGTTCTATTAATTCTGAAGCAAATTTCTGTTACAAGTGGCAATAATTGGCTATGCAAACTTTAAACAAAGCATATTTGAAAAGGCGAGACTATTTTAATCTCATTGGAATGTGTGAGTCACTAGCACATGGTTAATATATTGAATTGTATTTTTCAGAGCTGTGACGATCCTGTGGAAGATACATTACGAATGGCAAAGCCATACTTGAGTATTGCGTTTGCTGTAGAACTTTTATTGCAGGTAAAGTATATGAGCTTGTCTCACTTTCAACGTGTACCTTATATTGCAATTAATTTATTAGCGTCTGGCATTCACTGTGTGGCGTATTATACGTTCTCTGGTTGATTTTTATATTGGGTTTGGGAGAAAAAAAGTTCAGGAGATAAAATTATCAAAACCTCGTAGTCCCGAGTTGCAAGTCTGGCATTTGTTAATGTGCATAGTGTGACTTCAAAAGGCAAAGACCTTTGAACATAAAAAAAGAAAACCAAAGCGCTCGAGATTCTCTCCACTGAGGGCTTTTTTCTAAGCAATACATAACTTTCAGGAAATAAAGTGAATTTGACTTGCTTCTCACAGCTTGAAGGGAATATTGCCATGGATGGTATTAACTATTTTTCGCTTTAGTATTGGTCCCAAAGCCACTGAGCATTAAGCAGGGCTAAGTACTGTAAAAAGGAATATGTACCACTTTTACTGTTGATAGTGAGTTGAATGTATTGTTTGAAATAAAGAAAATAAGAATGACGGAAATTAAAGAAAGTAGGAGAAGCGTCTTTAGCACGGCATTCAAGTTACAATTCTCTGGATGGTATTAAGAAATATAGACCCACCAAAATATTTCAAATGCTCCATTTTTGAAGTTTTGGTCCATTTCAACAGAACTCAAGCCTTCGATCGAACATCTTGTAATGGTAGTTGATAATTGATTGTGATGTTTCTGTTGATGAAGAACGTAAAGTCACTATGTAGGAAAGATGTTGTTTAATAGATAAAACAGCGCATTTCATGCGCACTGAATTTGAAAGTCCTGTTCTGTTCAAGTGAACAGATGTGCCTTTTCGGGTTTATTTTTACTCTGGTACTTTATATACAGGGCAGCATTCTTAGAAGTTTCTCCTACGGGTAAAATATGCAGTAGATCTTGTGCATGCTGGATTGTGTCTTCTGCAGGTGAACTGCTCTGGTTTATACTTCAGTTGCTTGCTCTCTTTAAAGCTAAAACAACAGCATAAAGTACAACGCCACGTCTACAATTCTCTAGTCTTTTTTATTTCAGTGGTACAATATTTTAGCCACTCTCATGCGGGGGC
This sequence comes from Plakobranchus ocellatus, assembly GCA_019648995.1. NCBI lineage: Eukaryota > Metazoa > Mollusca > Gastropoda > Plakobranchidae > Plakobranchus > Plakobranchus ocellatus. Next base: position 192,118 of record BLXT01002707.1, read on the forward strand.
TTTTTTACACGAAGATTGACATAAAAACTTTTAATGTTCCAAGGTTAGAATGGAAGACTTCTGCCACGGCTTAGATACAGTTGTGAAATATCAACATTCTGAAGTAACATACAAATACCTTTTTGTCAGGATCGCAAATTTGAAAATTTCCCTGCATATTGATAGGTGTTTCATCAGTGGCAACTGCTCCTATTTGAGGCTTATCGTGTAAGCTTCTCATACACAGAGAGGAAAAGAGCCAAATTCGTGGATAATAAAGATTACAGTGCTTGCTGCACAATAATATTAGTGTATGAAAGTAAGATAATGTCATAATCAGGCTTTAGTGTAAGCTCTAGCTTTTCTCATTATGATGCTATAGGTCACAGTAATTAACGTTATTGGTTATAATAAATCTCTTAATTAGGTCTATAAACATTGATTCCTACTGACATGATGAAGTTTGAAGTTTCAGTAGCTCTCATAATTTTAGATCATGGTTTTTAAGTCTTAGGTACTCGCAAAATGAGGTTATACCCTCAAATTAGGATTTTAAGTTTAAGCTATTCTCCATGTCAGGCTATAAGTATTCGTATAATCGGATTATTCATTTTGGCCATTTCCCTAATGTTGTTTTATACGGCTGCTCTCAAAATGAGAGGATAACCTGCCCTACCTTCTATGACTGCAGGGGTACCAACGAATATGCATTTTGATGTTTTTCACACAGCCTTGCCTTTCAATTGAAAGACAAATACATGCGCTATATATAGGATGTTACATAGAATTTTGGAGCGAGTTAGGGAATTTTGGAATGAAATTCACTTCACTCCCAGAATTAAAGATTTCACTCAGTTTGGGTCGATTATTTTTTTTGATCATTTACATAAATACTATTGTAGAATCACGGTTGATATTCCATGTCTCTCTTTCCACAGGGCTTGCAAATGCTTTGTGCGCTGGTCATTTTTAAGGGCAAGCGTACTGAGAACTACCAGATCTTGACAGAAACTGCTGGCCCACAAATTGCTCTGGTGAACCAAAGCACATCACAACAGATGACTGCGCCTCAGATTGGCTATAACCCCATCATAGCTTAACATCATAATGATGTTAACAGTGGATAAAAATGTGTGTATGTGTCTGAGAGAAAAACTCAAAGGTTGGCAAATGTTAGTTCTTAGATGAAAATAGTCGTTACTTTTTTTTCAAAGTGAATTCTCTTCAACACTGCGATATACATATATCTTTGTATCAACATTCAAAAACAATTTTTAAACAGACCGAAAATACTCCATTAATTGATCACAAAATTTAACTTCAAAACTCAATTTTCATTTTAGGTTTAGGAAGTTCTAAGTTTTTCATAGGCCAAGTATATTCAGTAAAGGATGACAAAATTTACGTGAAAAGTTGTTGAAGCATTTATCAGTGTCACTTCTTCACTACTGCCATCATTTGGGTTATTTCCCCGAACACACTCACATTTGAGCAAAAACAGTGCCAAAAGGGTAGAAATACATTGGGAGATATTAAGATTATACTTAAGAACATTACGAGGAAACATTATCTGGAAAATAAAAAGATTATAGAAATGTGAAAATGAATCACTTTTGTAATAGTGTGTGAAAAAAAAATTGTTGATATAATAACAAGAGCTAAAAATAATCAAAATTAAGAAACACCCTGCATATTGTCATATTCTATTTATGGCATGGGCAAAAAAATACAGCTTTATGAGAAGTTTTCACAAGTACAATAATATCATGAGATTATAGATAAGTTGGAAAGAGGAACAGGAAAGAAGTTGCTTTTATTAGGATACTCTGACAGGCTATTATTTCTGTCAAATTTACATTTATAAAGCATAAAAAATCATTGGTTCGATCTCAAAATTATTATGTGAAAAAAAGCCTTTTCGATTTGTACATGCAATAACTTCATGACCTTTGAAAATGATCCAAGGTTATAAGACTGCAAAATATCCTTACAGGTTGAGAGACGATAGTAATTTATGTTATATAATAGTATTTTGAGCAGGAAAAGATCTTGAAATTTTATATATGCCTAAGCCTGAACCGGTCTTTGAGATATCTTATATTCTAAGTTGACAAACGTATGTATTTCATGATTTGAATAAAGAAAGATAAATAAACAAATCTCACCCCACCCCCTCACTTCTTCAAATAATTCTATTGATTAAAAGAAAAACTATTTAGTTTGAAAGGGAAATACCATGTAGACACCATAAAATTAAGACTTTTTTTGAAGTGGCAATCCAATTTTGAAGCTGTAGAAAACGATTTCGTTACAATGATATCAATAAACTGTTCGTTTTTTTTTTTCTTCATTGAAATGGAAAGATAGAAATTCTAATTGAAGAAATAATAAAAAAAACAACTTTGGAAACATTGTGTTCCTTTAAATCGGTGCCCATGATATTAATCTACCAAATTTTTCGCTTGATTCGCACTGATGATCTGGTTATTTGGAATGACCATAAATGAAAACAAAGAATTGCAACTTATTCTTAGATAAAAAAAAAAAAAAAGCAAAAGCTTTGCTTGGAAAAAAAAAAAAGAAAATATAGAAAGATCATAGGCGGGAAACACATTTGGCTTAGATCCTAAGACAAAGCTTGAAGACTTGAATAGATATGATAACAAACATTGAAAAATTTTGGCATTGGGTTTTTCTTTTTTTAAAATAGAGATTGTGTGAACCACAAATCTATTTATAACTATGTTATCGATATAGCCAGTATTTTAGAACGCTGCCTTACATAATTAAAAATGATCAATGTGTAATATGCTAACAATCTGTTGTATATGTATGTGTTTGTTTCTACT
>BLXT01002709.1:0-39913 GCA_019648995.1 Plakobranchus ocellatus
CTAACCCTAACCCTAACCCTAACCCCAAACCCCAAACCCCAAACCCTAACCCTAACCCTAACCCTAACCCTAACCCTAACCCTAACCCTAACCCCCAACCCTAACCCTAACCCTAACCATTGCATTATACCAGTAAGTCTCACGCTCATGTTTAACTAACTGCAAATATAAACGCGAAAACTTCATGCATGAGGCAAAAATCACGTACTACTTGAATGAATTTTTGTTGATTGTTTTAATGCTTACGGGTAATTTTCTACCTAAGAATAAAATACTTAAGAACGTAAATGAAATGCACATTACTTTGAATATGTTAAATTTAATACTTAAGAAGCTGAAGAGCAGAAGATAACAGCGTGCAATATATTTTTTTATGCAAACAAAGTAAGCCTTTCTTTACAGGATGCCATTCTTCAAAGAATAGTTGGTGTTTAAGATCAATTGTTAAAATGCAGAAGAATTTTTATCAGGTTCAGACATAGCGTCTGTTTATAGGTACAGCCGAAAAACGACTGAAGGAAACGTCGCATGGTGTGGATCTTTGTTCGCAAAGGACATCTGGTGTTGAATGCGTCTTAAGCAGAAGTGAGGGTGGGGAGGGGATTTATCCTATAATAGACTGATATAAAATTATATGATGTCCCTGTTCGCTTGGGGCATTGGCGGCATAGCAGCTAGTAAACTCGCTCTGAGTTCAGCAGGGATCCTGAAGGACGAGTGCTAGCAAGAGAAGCACGTAGTGGCCTGCTAGCTTTCTGAGAGCCTGAAATCATCTTGATTTTTTATGGACTAAAGGCACCGGTGAAATAAATTACTTGGCTTTCTTTTAGCATTTGCAGAAAATAAAATCTAAAACATGATTCGCTCCTTTTCAGTAAGCAGTTCTCATAAAGGTGGACATCCATATTCCAAACAAGTAAACTTACCCATTCAAGGTGGTGGCGGCCGTGGTTTTGCAGTAATAGTGGCAATATAAGAAGAAATGAGGAGTTATGTTGTTGGTGATTGTTGCAGTGATTGTGGTGCTAGCAGTACTAGTAGTAACAGCAAAAGCAGCAGCAGCAACAGTAGTAGTAGTAGTAGTAGTAGAAGAAGAAGAAGAAGTAGTAGTAGCAGTAGTGGTAGTAGTAGTAGTAGTAGTAGTAGTAGTAGTAGTAGTAGTAGTAGTAGTAGTAGTAGTAGTAGCAGCAGCAGTAGTAGAAGTAGTAGTAGTGACAGCAGTAGCAAGAGTAGGAATAATAGTCCATGATATGATGAGGAAATCCCGAACTTGTAAACTAATATTTAGTAACCAATGTTAGCTAGAAGAACTGACGATCAGTTTTTATTCGCGCCCTTACTGAACAATCCAATATTTAAAATTTGTAATTTGGCGAGTCTTGCAAACCTTGATTTGTTCTCTTTCCTATCACTTTGCGGTAGAAGTTTTTTCAAAATGCAAAATTAAAAAAAAAGGACTACGCTAGCAAAAATCATGGTAATCAATGATGCATCTTCATACTTTTTTTTTCTAGTTTTTTAAGCACCTAAGATGGCTTCACACAAAAAAGGTGTACTCTCTCAACAGGTTGACAAAGATAATCTGAAGTTTTTAAAAGTTTTTATATTACCTGGTTAGAATCTGGTAATTAATAATTATTCAAAAATTGTCTTCGATTTCTCTCTAATTAACATTTTCTTATCCCCAACAGACCTTATCTTATTTATTTTCCGTTTATTTTCTGGATTTACATGTGTCTACACGCATCAAATCAAAAGTTTACGTATATCTCTCTCTCACACACACTCTCTTTTTTTTTCTTTTTCTTTTTCACTCTCTTCCCTTAGGTTAAATCGATAAATGAAACCACATAACAAGGTTTGAATATCTGGTTCAACCAAAGTATTTGGCTGAATTTATTTGCAGATTCCATTGGATTTGGTGAAAAAAAAAACAAAAAAACCTGTACACCTACAATAGCATATATAAGTAAAAATACAGGAACAGAGCGAAACGAAAATTACCATAGTGTATTATTCATGGTTAATTAAGCTGCATTGTACTCAAAATATGACATAACGGATCTTATGATCCTCTAAGTGTTTGTTGCTTAAAAATGCTTCCTTGCTATAAAACGTAAGTTGATAAATAAAATCATTGGTAGTTGAAACAACTTTAGGTGTTCAAGTATATTACATTAAGAATACTTTTCTCAACGGCAGTATGTATCACCGATGAATAAAAAAAGCAGTCCAGTATGCTGCACCCTTGGTCATTGGTTAATCTCTGCCATTCCAATAGATGTGGTGTTTTAGTACACCATCTCACATCTCAATGCCTCTCATGCCCAGTTGTTTGTTATACTGTCGGAGAAAAATGACAAAATTCTGCAAGAGGCATTCGCAACTAATTTCTTCTCCTCTGAAAGATGGCCGTACCTCAATAATGAGAAGAGCATCATACTGCGTAAATGAGGCAGGATTTTTAAGGGGGCGGGGGGGTGGGGGGATGGGAGGGTTAGCGTTAGGGTTATGTAGGAAAAGTGGAGAGGTTAAGGAAGTTGGTGCTAGAGAAAGAGGGGAATTTGTGGAGTTGGGTAGGCAGGAAAAGTGGGGAGGTTGAGGGAAGCGACGATGTAGGAAGTTAAAGTTGGGGAAGAATAGGAAAAAGCGGAAGTTAAGAAGATGGAGATAAAGGGAAGGTGCGGAACATGGGGTGTTCGGGTGTTCGTAAAATTGGATAGGTGGAAGGGCGAAAGATTTGGGGACGTTTGAATGTTAGAATATGTGCGGAACTTTGGGAGATGGAGAAATAGCGAAAAAAACGATTTCGGGAGTTTGGGAAGGGAGGTAGGGAAAGAACTGGGAAATTGAAGAATTGGGAAAATCAAAAGGTGAGAAGATTGAGGTAGGATTGGGAGATGTGGTATAAAAGGGGGATGAGGAGTCAGTGGCGACCGATGGGATTCGGAGATGTGGTATAAAAGGGGGATGAGGAGTCGGTGGCGACCTATGGGATTCGGAGATGTGGTATAAAAGGGGGATGAGGAGTCGGTGGCGACCGATGGGATTCGGAGATGTGGTATAAAAGGGGGATGAGGAGTCAGTGGCGACCGATGGGATTCGGAGATGTGGTATAAAAGGAGGATGAGGAGTCGGTGGCAACCGATGGGATTCGGAGATGTGGTGTAAAAGGGGGATGAGGAGTCAGTGGTGACCGATGGGATTCGGAGAAGTGGTTTAACAGGAACTTGAGAAAGTGAACGTCAAGAATCCTTGAGGGACATTTACATAGTGCTTAGAAAGCAAAGTTAGCGATTATTCTATAACAAACTTGTGACATTGGCTGAACAAAATATTAAACAAAGATGAGAACACCAAAACAAAGCTTGTTTTGAATTGCAATATAAAAGCACCTGCTCCAAATACAAGTACATACAAAATCATTAGTTCGTTTTGTATTGGGAGTAAAAGTAAACACTCACTGAAGCTCACATGAGACGCCAATTTCTACCGTCAGAAATTAATACGTTGCAGAGCATCAAAATCAATTATAACATTGACATAGATATAACACAACACTTGACGGTAATATGTTTTAGAACAGGACACACCAATGGAGTGCGAGGTAGATGAGTGTTTTCATTTGTATTCTAAAAATCAGGAGTGCTGGTCCTCTCGACTTCGTTTACATACAAAGATAAATAATTTACCCTTCATATATATATATATATATATATATATATATATATATATAAATAATATATATATATATATATATTGACATAGACATATATATATATATATATATATATATATTGTATGTATAATATATATATATATGGACATAAATCAATTTTCAAATAATATCACTCTATCACGGTATACATACAAATCCTAATTTAATATTAAAAAAATTTAAAAAAAACTATTATACGCTATCTATGATGGTTTGCGTCCCCTACGTTTCTTGGCTACTTATGCAGAGACGAAACGGCATGGACAACACAGTTAAAGGAGGCATAAAGGATAGAGAGGAAGCCCAAGTCGACGCTACGTCTATCAGCTAATGAACATAAAGGGATCTTGGGTGCTATCGAGAATACAGAATGATCTGACGAGCCCAAATGAGGGGAACATTAAGAAAGATAAATTATATCAAAATCTCCAAAGTTGAAAAATTAATATTCAAATAGAAAAGGGGATGAATATAAATAATAAAATCAATAGGGGTTTCTTTAAAAAGTTGCTTAGATATATAAATAGTTGAGGGAGTATTAAAGATGCCATAATAGAGATTGGATAGTAAAGTAAATTAGTGGAGAAGAAAGGAATGGGTAGACCTCGAAACACATACCTGAACAGTACAGCGGGAGTTAAAGAGATAGAAAAAGAGTAGACGATTCTTCTCAATGATTCTATCATATTTAGAAGATGCATATGGTCACGAGTTTGTAATTATCTTTAGGAAAAAAATTCTTTGTCCATGTCCCTCGAGCCCAACACGTACGTGTACATGCACAATTCGTTTAAAACACATTGCAAAGTCCTGCTTCTATATCTAGGTCTCGATTCTAAGGCAAATCTAGACGTACATCTATTGTAGGTATGATATGAATGCCTATACATTCATACATGCCGACGAAGAAATTCTACAGGTTCGAAATAATATCTTGTGTCTTTTTTTCGCCTATCTAATGGGTATCTTTCATAAGCTAATAATGTTTAATGGGCAGTCTCTTTTCTCTTGCATACCTTTTCTCACCAAGTCGCAACACACCTCCGCTTGTGCTGGTTGTTGTGGGAAACAAATAATTAAACCCAGTGCTTATTTTAAAGGTTGGGTACGGCAAAAACAAACAGCCAGTTTCGCTTTTCTATAACACAAATTTATAGAGAAAAGATACCCAAAAATTTCTCTGTCAAAATCTGATTGTCACAGCTCTATGTTCAAGGGTTTTCTATTACTGTGTAGCCTAGATGAATTATGTACATGGATATTGTTTTCCTCGATATAATTATGCCTGAACCATTCTGTAACATATGAAACATCACAAATCAGAATGAGGCTTTAAGTATGCTGTAAAAAAGATAAGAAAGGTTCAAGATTCGCTGATTAAGTAAATTGAGTGCATGACTTTGAAATCGTATGATTCAGCCATTTTAATTCACAAAATTCGTTATAGCTGAAAACTATGGACCAGAAATTTTCCGAGAATATTTGCATCCGCGAAATTTATATCTAAAAATGCCATTGTAACTTCTTAAAAAGTGTAATTTACTGGTGCTCACCGTCAATATATTTAACGTATTAATCCATTGAAGATGTTACTCTAGAGAAAATTGTGTATTTATTTTTATTGTCAATCTATAACAACAACAATGGTGCTGTAATGTATGAGACTAAATTGTCAGTACATCTTATATCTACAGCAACGATGTTATAATACATAAGACCTGATTGTCAATTACATATTGTGACTATAGAAACGGTGCTATTATGCATAAGACTCAATTGTTAAGTAAATGTTGTGATACCAGCAATCGTGCTATAAAGCATGAGACTCAACACTGTGAAGTACATGCTGTGACTAAAGCAACCGTGCTATAATGCATGAGACTCAACACTGTGAAGTACATGTTGTAACTACCTCAATCGTGCTATAATGCATGAGACTCAATCTGAAATAAAGTAGAAAATACTTCTTTGCGACATTGACTTTCTAGTCCTTAAAGCAAAGGGAGGGAAGAGTGTAAATATTTCTCAACCATTTTCTACAGCCTTTGGTTACGTTTCTTTAATCTTTGACTCACGAAAAAGACGTTCTCTAAAAGGAAGTAAAGAATCAAACATAACGCAATTTGATAAATGTTTGAAATCCGTATAGAATTGAACATACCGTAAAACGACATGTATATGAAATTGCCAAAGAATAAAACATGAAATAATAATTATAATTAACTGAAATACTCAGGCCACATTTTTTTATAAACCTTTTTTCTCCACATGCAAGAAAACTAACATCAACACCATCCGCAAGAACAATAAAGACAATAAAAACAATGATTAAAAAAAAAAACCAAAAAAATAAAGCACTAACCCCAATTAATTTTAGAACTAGCAAATTAGTACTGACATAGGATCTACTCTATTTTACACTGTACATTGAAAGCAGTGTAGCCACCACTAAGCTAGAAAGATTGCACATAATATAAGGAGAAACAAACTCCGCTGATCCAGCCATCCAGAGCTTCCCGAATTGTACGTCGCCCAGTAGATGCGTCTTTTGGGCCTTTCTGTGGCTGGGGGCCTTTGGACAAACATAGCGTCTCCCATCTGTTCCAGGTATCTAGGACTGAAAAGAAGAGATTTTTGACAATTTATATTAAATTACCAGATGTATTTTACTAAATTGTCCTATGAAATTGCTTTTAATTCAACAACAAAAATAAGTCTGACGAGCACTAAAAAATTCAGTTTATCAGGCTCTGGTCCTAATAGCAGTCAAAAGGTATATTTGTATTTAAAATTTATTTACAATAATCGTATCAGGTCCTGGTCCTACAATAGTCAAACGGTCTTATTTGCATTTACATTCATTGTATCAGATTTTGGTCTTTCAGCAGTGAAAAAGTCTTACTTGTATTTTACATTAATTGTACCGGGTATCACTCAAAAGCCTTAAATGTATTTTAGATTCGTTTCATCAGGTTTTGGTCTTACCAGAATTCAATAGTATCACTTGTGTTTTACATTAAACTTAGTTTATCAGCTTTTGATCTTGCAACAAACAAAAACTCACAACAGTATGCGAATATCCACGATATTTTGTTATCAAGTTTCAGATGTGAATGTACATTAAAGTGATAACCCGTCAATGAAGTAATTACTCATAGAAATGGATTGGATTGTTATGTCAATGATTCATGAGAAAATGAGGTAAAGAGTGGCAGGTTCTGATATCATATGATGATTTTAGTTTGGCCTAACTCATCAATTTCGTGTGGAGTTGTAAACTCTGATGTTCACTATGGTGGAGGCTGATACTATGTTGTGTCTAGTTGAAACATTCACAAACACACAGAGAAATACACACATCAAATGGTGTATAGCGATAGGATATGGGATCATCTGAAGACCTAACACATTTTATTCCACTGAAAAGACATGCACATCCTCTAACTCCAGATCTACACAACAATCAATGAAATACTCAAGTAGAAAAGGCTAACAAAGTAACAAACATATTTTTTATTGAAAAGTAGAAAAAAGCAGACTGACGAATTTCTACATTTTAATATGAAGGGTTTCTTCTCAAGATGATTGCATCAAAATCCCCAAACCACCTCAGTGCTCGCTCTAGTGCTGATGGTCTTGAAAGAAAAATTGAAGGATCGCAAAATTATTGAAAGTGTGAATTAAATTAGGAAACCACATGGATTTGTAAGGGTATCAGCTAAAATAACATCTGACAAATTCGCTTACCGATATGACAGATTGATTTTTAGATAATATAAAAAGTATTATCAAACTGAAAATCCTTACTGGCCGAAATTAAAAAAAAAATACATTCCTTTTCTTTTTTCATTATTGGCGCAGCATGAAAACCATTTCTTTATGTTACTGTTTTCATATGCTTCTCTACTGAGCGGTCGTAGCATCACAAAATTCCAGATTTGTCTAATCGGCAGTCGCAAGATGCCTTACAACATCTTTTTTTCTAGGGTTTGTTTGGGAGCCATCATGCTCAAAGACAGACAAAAGAACAGAGTGGGAAGTGATAGAAAAACAGTTCGAGCGCGGGAAACAGACGGTATTCTATGAAGAGACAAAATTATTACCAGCATAAACGACTATACCACCGGGTTAAACGAATGAGAAGAGGGTGCATTGCAAACCTTTAAGACTGGCGTATGCTAATCCAGTCGATCAACTTTATCGTGAATCTCTGACTCACCTTATTTGTTCTGTTCGTATCCATAAATCATTGAAAGTGTTTTGTTTCAATTTCGTTCTCTTCCTTTTATTGCCACTGTTCGGATGCCGGTAATTATAAAATCTGAGAAAAGTAGTGACAAAAGGAATCATTATGGAAAAAAAGATTGAAGCAAGCAGTGTCTGGGGAGAGATTCACACATAGAAGTTGTTAAGTAGAAATTCAGGCGTATGTGGAGAAATAGACGCTGGAGACGTTCAAATATAACAGTGGTGAGAAAGGAATTCAGGTGTAGCAGTGGTGAGGGTGAAGTTCAGATATAGCAGTGCTGATAAAGAAATTCAGATGTAGCAGTGGTGAGGGAGAAGTTCAGATATAGCAGTGGCAAGAAAGGAATTTAGATGTAGCAGCGGTGAGGGAGAAGCTCAAAAGTGTTGATGAATTCAGACGTAGCAGTGGTTAGGGATAGGTTTGGATATAGCAGTCAAGATACAGGAATTTAGTCATAGTCATGGTGAAGAAGAAATTCAAACATAGCAGTGGTGATAGAAGAATTGAGGCAAAGCAGTAATTAGGAGGAAATTCAGATATAATAGTCGAGATAAAGGATTCAAACATAACCATGGTGAGGGAGAAGTTCAGATATAACAATGTTATAAAGAAATTCAGACAAAGCAGTTGAGAGAAAGGAATTTAGACACAGCAGGGGTGGGGAAGGATTTCAGGCAAAGAAGTGGTGAAGAATAAATTTAACATTAAAGAGGATGAAGTAGAAATCAGATATACAAAAACAGTCAGAAATGCTGCTAAAGAGGATTTATTCAAATATATTGGTTGTGAGGGTGAGATTCAGATATAGAGCAGATGAGGAACAATTTCACGCATGAAGGAAGTGGGACACAAACGCACGTAATATCAAAATAAGGACAAACTCACACATTACGATGGTGATAAAAAATGACCCATTATTACAATGAGTTAGAAACTCAGAAACAAAGCTCGTAAAGTGAGATCGCTAACAACGGTTGCGAGAGGGAAATAAAGATATGATGGTGGTAGCAGAGAAATTCAGAAACTGACGCCGCGCAGAACAGATTCAGACAAAAAGGTGGCAAGGTAGAGAAATTCACACATAAACCTGGTGAGGGAGATATACAGATATAGATGTGGTGACAGGAAAAACCATATAAAGAGGTGGAGAAAAGAAATTCGCACATCGTGATTGTAAGTCTGAAATCCAGGTATAGAGGTAATGTGGGAATAAACCAGATAGACAAATAGTGTATGAGAAATCCAGGTATAGAGGTGGTGCCGGAATAAACCAGATATACAAATAGTGAATAACATGAGAAATCCAGGTGTGGAGGTGGTGTGAGAATAAACCAGATATACAAAATAGTGAATACGAAATCCAGGTTTAGAGGTGGTGTGGGAATAAACCAGATATACAAATAGTAAATAAGATTAGAAATCCAGGTTTAGAGGTGGTGCGGGAATAAACCAGATATACAAATTGTGAATGAGATTAGAAATCCAGGTTAAGAGGTGGTGCGGGAATAAACCAGTCATACAAATAGTGAATGAGATTAGAAATCCAGGTGTAGAGGTGGTGTGGGAATAAACCAGATATACAAATAGTGAATGAGATGAGAAATCCAGGTATAGAGGTGGTACGGGAATAAACCAGATATACAAATAGTGAATGAGAACTCCAGATATAGAGCTGGTGTGGAACAAATCTAGATATATAAATAGTTAGAGTGCAAACATCATATAGAGGTGGTGCAGGAGATATCCAGATACAAAAGTGATGTGGGAGAAATCCATATATAGAGGTGGTGAGGGAGATATCCAGATATAGAGATGGTGAGGCAGATATCCACATAAAGAGGTGATGAGGAAGAAATCCAAATATAGAGGTGGTGCGGGAGGTATCCAGATAAAGAGATGGTGAGGGAGATATCCAGATAAGGAGGTGATGAGAAAGAAATCAAATATAGAGGTGGTGAGGGAGATATGTCGATATGGAAGTGATGAGGAAGAAATCCAAATATAGAGGTGGGAGGGAGATATCCAGATATGGAGGTGATGGGGAAGAAATCCAAATATAGAGGTGGTGCGGGAGATAAGGAGGTGATGAGGAAGATATCCAGATATAGAGTTGTTGAGGTAATAAATGCAGATACAGGGAGGCTGAGTGATATTTCTAGATTTAGGTTTGACAAGGGAGAAATCCCGATGAAAAAAAGGAGAAGGAATAATCCAGCGCACGGTGGTGGGGGAAAAATGAAATACGAGGAATGAAACATTATGATGGTGCGGAAAAATCGAGATATAGAAGTGGCACGAGAGAAATAAAGATAAAGAAGTGATGAGGGAGAAGAGTTCACACACAATGATAGTGAGGGAGAAATCAAGTAGAGGACGAAAAATAATGATGGTGGACGGAAATATCCAGACGTAGAGGTAGTGCAGAAGAAATTCACGCATAATGATAGTGAGGCATTAACTTGGATGTGGTAAAAGAGAAATTTACAAATAATGATGGCGAAGGAGAAATCCAGATGTAGATGATGTGAATGAGAAATTCATGTATAGAGGTGGTGAAAAAAATCCATATTTGAGATGGTGGGAGGATAGAAATCGAGATTAATTATTAAAACTGAACTAGTCTGATTTTCACCGATTTTTACTTGGAACTTTAAATAGAAACGATTTTTAATATCTCTTCTATAAAAAAAATAATATTTTTCTATAAGTTCAAAAGATAGTTGGTAACAATGCCGTTAGATAGCACACATGCAACCCACAGAATTTTTAAAGAGGAAAACAAGAGCTATAGGCCTTCATTATGAATCGACGGCCTAAAGATCTATAGGGTTTCGTGAAGAATGTTTATGTCTAGATATTATTGTTTCGAATTTATATAAAAACAGTTCGCTCGCAAATGATGATTGTAAAATCTTAGATTTCCCGCCAGTAGAAACTCATCCTATTTTCGTTGAAGATTTCGCTCAAGTCCAATAAAAGTAGAGACTCAGCTAGATAGTTCTGGAACTGAGGAGCGTGGCTGCCATGCATGTTCGGAACTCACGTGCTAGGATCCATGTTGCTCCAAAGAGATTCTTGCCGGTCTTGCCGTTTCTTTGCTTTTTGTAATTTTTTCCTTTCTTTCCTGTATCTTTTACTATGGCGGTTTCTGAAAGAGACGAATTCTGCAATCAAGCGCGAGGTAAAATATATTATCATTTATAATCAAACTGGACAGTTAGAGTAAATAATTCCAAAAGATCACAACAACAGATGACTATATGATATACACTTTGCTTTGTATCATTTTATAGCCCATAGTCTGCATTTTTTTGCAGTGTTTCCTCAGTTGTTATCTTAAATTTGCCAGTACATATTCTTCACACTGAAATAGCGAACTTTGAAACATTGCATGAAAAGTTAAAACAATCAAAGCAGTACCAACTGAGGTATCTGCAAGAGTTCATAATTTTAAAGGTCAAAAATTGCCTTGAAAGCAACGTATGAATCAGATTTATGAAGGAAATATCATGAAGTACAAAGACTCATACTTACCTATTGACACGATCTTAAGATTGTCACAGTAAAATCTATCGGAAACTTAAAGTCACTTTATTACTCAAACATTTTTTCTTGCACTTATCTTTCATTTTCTTACACCGTGTTGAGAAATTTCTAAACTATTGTTGTGCTAATTTTTATATAGGATTGAAATGTGTCTGCTTATTTGAGGGCTACATTTCGTTCTGTTCCATCAGACAAGCTGGATTACCCATTCTAGAATGGGATCAAGTAGGCCTATTGTTGCTAACGCTATAAACCCTCATTATATATTTCCTATTTATTTTCTTCTACTGTTAATATTCTTGACTTCGAATTTTCTCAATGTTTCGTTTTCAATGTGAGCTTTTCCTAACCTGAGTAAATTATTCGCTTATGAAGTCACGATATTTGAAAACTGGCACATTTCTTGTTTAAATCCAGGTTGACATCTTTTACAGCTGCTGACCAATACTGTTTTGTTTTGTCAAGGTAATCGTCCCGAATAGTCCCTGAAATTAACTTCTTGCACTACCAAGAGGCCGTAATTATGGTATTACCATGATTTTTTTTTCCGGTTTAGTAATGGGTTACTACTATAATTGTTTTTTTTTCTCCTGCCTTTAAAAAAAAATGTTGTCACCACGTTGTGATTTGTACTTAACATAGATCAGTTAGGATTTATTCCTCAACTTAATTTGCCGCCAGTCCGTGGACTACCGAAAGAAGTGCCGAATCTGAATTCTCGATAGCTTTTTATCTACGGAACAGATTCATACCTAGCCTCCACTCTTCCTGACCACTGCTCTCCCCCTGCCCCCTACTATGAAACACAGAGGAACAAGTTAAAAAAAAAAAAACAACCAAAAACATGGATTTGTAGTTAATTATCTAGGCCCATATATCAAAAAGGTTTTGTTTGGTTGGAATCCTAAAATAGACTCGAACGTGAGTCTAAAAATAGATCTGGGTCAAGATTATAGTGATCTAATCATATTCTTTTGCTTCAGCATCTTTCTCTACAGAAGAGAGCAGAATTTTCATACTTTATGCACACGTCGCACTTCTATTATCTCCGTTATGAAGTTAATGCTATGAAGAAGAGACCGAGTTGATAGGTGTTAAGACCTAATGAGTTTGTTCAGGTGAGTTTGTATGAATGTAGTTGCTTGGAGTTTTGTCCAGTTTACTTGTTTGTAATTTGATTTTGAGAAGCCAATGCTGTGTTGTGTTGTGTTGTCCTAGGTTGTGAGTCCCATGATTGCCGGTCCTGATTGGTGTGTCCTTGTTGTGTGGTGAGAGTGAATAGTGTTATATTCATATCGTTGAATGTTAATGTTCGCGAATTTAGTTAGTTGTAATTTTGCTGTGCTGTTGTGCGGAGGGTCGCCTTAACTTTATTCTTGTGAAATAAGAAACGTACATTTCTATTTTCAGCTTAATTTTAAGGTCTTCCATTTCAAGAACTCAGAAAGTTGTAGCTTGAATTTTGATATTGAGTTTAAGTTTTATAAGTTAAAAAAACGTAACCAGGTTTTGATATTTAAATTAGAAATCTCTGAGGAAACGACCTCGATATACGGCGTTTAAAGAGATTTATATTATTGAAGTTGTACTTTGAGATGAGCTTTTAAGAGATTTTCAAGAGAATGATAAAATTATAAAGTTGTATTTTGAGATGAACTATTATAAGATTTTCTTCAAAAGAATAAATCCTAACTTCTTTGTGGCACCCTCGCGCGTTCTGTAGTTTTTTAAAATAAGTTTTATAAGCTTTATTATTATATCACAACTCTACATCATTGAATTTCCCGTATTCTGTATGACTTGTCCACGTAACATCCGTCAACTCCACATCATTGACTTTCCTGTATTCTGTGTGATTTGTCCACGTCACATCCGTCAACTCCACATCATTGAATTTCCCGTATTCTGAGTGATTTGTCCACGTCCACCCTCAACTCTACATCTTTAGAATCCTCGTATTTGATGATGACTTATCCACATCCACCCGTCAACTCTACGTCTTTGGTCTCCCCGTATTCTATGCCGACTTATTTACATCACAGACGTCAACTCCACTTCGTTGGACATATTCAACTTGTCATTTTTGGACTTTCACTGAACTGGTTTCTTTTATTATTATTATTTTTATTATTATTATTATTATTATTATTATTATTATTATTATTATTATTATTATTATTATTATTATTATTATTATTATTAAATTTGCTGCTCGATACTAGTGGGTATTGTAAGTCTATGTTTCGTTGCTGTTTTAATGTTATCGTCTGTACATAGTGTTAATTAAATGTAGCCTTTGTAGTTTCTTTCTTTTCAACTGGTTTTCCTGTCTTCTTTTTCACGTTCCTCTCGTCAGTCGTTTGTTTCAGATTTGTTTGTATAGCTTAGTTGTGGTTCGGCTCACAGCTTGACGGCCCTTAGCGTTTGGGGGTCGTAAAAATAGGTGTCCACAATTTTTCAAACTTTTAAGTGAGACGTTTGTACACTTTAAATTTCGCCATCGTAAGAGCCTTGAGACTTTCTAGAAATCCCTAGATCTTAAAGGTTGAATAAAACTAAAACCAAAATAATATTACTTAACTGAAAATAGGTCTTATCTAGACCCAAAATCTGACAAAGAATTACAAATAAACATGGCCAAAACACAATATAATCTCTTTCGAGACTGGATATAATCTATATTTAGATTCAATTCCCATTCAGATCAAGTAATTGTCCCACAAATTCAGATTTTTGTTGATTCTATAGCCTTTTCATACTTTGTTTACATACACCTTACTGTAACACAAAACTAGACTTCGGGCTTGCTTTTGAATGCACGTCAACTCGAGAATTCTAGAATGACCCAGTTAAGGGAAGTTTAGTTACGCAAAGCGAAGGATAATTCATTATGTAAACGAACGTGACTCACGTTCTATTTTTAGCCGAAGGATTTCTCTTTTAACTTCTCGAAGAATGCTTTGTTTTGATTTTATGATTATGATAGAACGTTCTAGATCTATATTTTCGACCATTCTACGCATGCATTATGGGATAGATTTCCAGAAATTTGTAGAGTTTCGATTGGAAAAAGTATGAATACCGGGAGAAGATTGGTGAAAGTATCACACTGAGTACGCAGAGAGTTCAGAGATCACAGAGATTGCAGCAAGATCATTGTATAGCGATTACGCATATTCATAGAGCTAGATCTAGTTTTTTTTTTTTTTTTACCGACGGCCTATGTGAATATTGTTTGATTTGATTTCCTGCTCTTGAGTTAAATAAACTCAGTTTTTTTTTAACGTTTTTTCACACAATCTCCAGCGTTCCATTATTTTCAGCTACATCTATATAGATCTAAAGAACTCAACGTCTCACATCAGAAGTATTATCTACCTTTTATTTCTGGTGTTTGTGACTAATTATCACACAAATTCAGATTTTTGTTGATTCTATAGCTTTTTCATACTTTATTTACACATTACATTTTTGCCCATAATTTCTTTAGTGTGAGATTTTAAAGCTAGAGGATTCCCAAATCTACGAAAATCAATATTACTTTTAGAGTAAATCATTTAGTTCATATGTTAAACCTTGTGTTATCAGATTAATTGGTTTGAATGTTTTATCCTGCCACAAATCGCATCTAAATCAAAGAACAAATTATGTCATCTGATGTTTGGAAAACAAACTCCTTGCACCTCTTTTCGCTTTTGCTGACCTTTTTGCTTCTCTAACTAATAATCTTTCTTACATCAAGTATAAAATTAGTTAATGGCACCAAACATCCTATAGATAAAATAAACACACACACACACACGCGCAAATCCTTGAAAAAAGCTGATCCTGTTCCTAACCTCATCTACAGCTGTGAGGAATCCTGCCTTTGGCACAGTCTGATGGGGCAAATGACACAAGTTTTTTTGCCAGGTCAGACAGAACCAGCGCGCAGCAGACTTTGTCAGGAAAGATCACTAAAAAGAAAGCTCAGAAGCACAGTAGGATTCTAACGCTGAAATTCTCAGGGAATTATAAAATGAATATTTGTACAGGATTTATGCTGTTGTCAATAAAGTGTTTTGAAATTTATTTGCTTTTTTCCCTTAGTGGCAAACAGAAGATACGGTTTTATTAATCGGCGGAAACTAGTCTATTTTGAAGGAATCGACCTTACACAGGCGATATGAGGTTGTGGAGTAACTGTTGTCGCCTATTGTTGCTGTTTTTGATGTACTAATTGTTCTTATTCTGTATAATTTATTATTGTTCTGACAACCCTCTTTGATATCATACTTACAATGTATCCATAAATTAAGCCTACACTTTTATCACCTGTTGCTCAAAATTCAAAATCTTTTATGAAATTTTTAAAATATGTGATATCTCAGACAGACCCACCGCACCCCCCCCCCCCCCCNNNNAAAAAAAAAAAAAATCAAAACGATTGAGACGCGAAAATAACTCTTGTGCACAGTGGGTAGGATGATATGAATATTGAGAATCGGCAACCGGCGAAGGTCCTTGTCACCAAACAACATCGGTTTTCTTTATCGATCTCGCCATTAATTCTTTGCAAAGGTAGAGTATCAAAAAAGTAATGAATCTTCCCATATAGCTCTACGTGCCAATAGTCTCTTGAAGTCCCTCACGCGAAAACTTTGCCATGAAAAACACGTGTATGTAAAAGATAGTAAAGTGGCTAACAATCAAAAAACCGCATCAAATAGCACATTTGTCAAAGCAATTCGCAGGACGTGGTTTTCTTCTGCCAAGTCGTGCCTCAACAATTTCACCAACACTCTATTTTTACTGACCTTTTGGCAAACAAATACTGGATGTCCCCATAAAGGACATCTGATGGTTGGGGAAAGTCGTCAGACAGGACAAATTTTCTAGATTTTTGTCGGGGCTTCCTATCCCTGGCGAGGTAATGCCTGGAATGAAAAGAAACTTTGTAAAACATTTTTATAAATGCTGTTTCCTTCTAGGGGTCTAGGCATTGCCTGAGTCCACTAGAAGTGAAGGTTTATATATTATACAAGCGAGCAAGGCATTACTGTAGAAATACGGGAACAGTTGTAAAAGTAAACCCAGACCCGTAAGTGACTTAAAAAGAATTGTCTGCAATAGGCAGGGGTCCTTAGCCGCCTAGGCAGCGGCTGGAGGCTTAAATGGGGGCTGTGTCACCCTTTCCGATTGAATTTTAATATTGCCTCTCCTGGCCTCAAAATACAGCTTGGAGAAGACAGTATTCATTTGACAGGCGGCGGGAAATACTTCCGAAATTCTGGCGATTGCGGGCAAACTTACAGGTCTGTAAATCATGAGGATCCATAACGGTCAGTGGTGATAATTTACGCTAAAAGAGGTAACGAAAGTAATTTTTAACTGGCACTGGGAATTTTGATGTCGGACTTTCCATAGGTATAATGGTCGTTTCAAGGCAGTTCTTGCCATTTTGTTCCAGGAGATTCAAGTAATAATTCCTAAACTGTCTGATATTTATGCGATAGAAACTTTTCTTGTTGTAGTGGGTACTTCACTGTCCAATCAACATTTTATAGAAACTGATGTGATGCACAAACAGGTCCTACTCTGATCCTAGTACTAAAGAAACTGATGCTGCAGTAATAAGCCCTAAGCTGTCTGATCCAAATCCTATAGAAACTAATTGTGTAGTAATAGGTCCTGTAATGTCTGATGCTAATACTATAGAAATTGATCATCTAGAAATGGGTACCATACTGTCTAAACTTAATAGTCTATCCTGTATTTACAGGATTATATTTTCTATAGAATAGAAATTGACCCTGTAGTAATAAGTCATTTACTGTCTTATCCAAATACTCTAGAAACTGATCCTAACAGTATGGAAACTGATCCTGTTGTAATAAGCCTCGAACTGTCTGATCCTTATACAATAGAAGCTGATCCTGTAGTAATATGTTTCTCACTGTCTGATACAGAAACTAATCCTCTGTCATATATCATACACTATCAAATCCCAATAGTATAGGAAATAATCCTATGGTTATAGGTTCTGCAATGTCTGGTTCTCTAAGAACAGATCTAGTGTACTCTGATCGTAATACTAAATAGCTCGATCCTGTACTAGCAAATGATGCATAATCTGATTTCAACACTACATAGGTTGATTGATTGATTATTGGTATACCCAGTCCACCATTTATCGTTGATCTCAGTGTGTCTATTCACTTGTTTTCTCTCTCAGGCCATTGTCTATTGCTTAAGAAAAGTAAAACAAAGGTAATAATCCATTAAAAATCTGTGTATGAAGGAAACCTTTAAAAGCCTCAGATATTTCTATAGACACCAAGTTCCTTCAAGTAACCCTCCTGCGAGAGGGGTTAAGCTCTCGAAAATATATATATATATATACTGAAAGACTGCAAACCAATTATAATACGCGGGCAGTGTAGAGGCTGTCGCAAGCACAGCCCTCTGGGGATCAAGCAGAAGGTCACAACACCCTACCAATCAATGAGTAATGGTCTGGTGAAAAAATTTCCTTCCACGCCAGACTACTGAAGAGGTATTTCACGTGGGATGCCGTCAGCGTTGAAACACAAATGGATAATGGCCTTGTGTCAGCAGCGAGTCTGACTATTGTGGAAGACGATGACAAGGGTAGTGACTGTGATGAGTGTGAGGTCATACCGGAGCTTGGTGGCTGGGGTAGCAAGGAGACAGCGAAGGAACTGGTTTGTTGATGAGCTGTCTACGGAGCAGCAACGTGAATTGGAGGAGCTGGCTAGCTCTTTGTCGCCTGTTTTAGCCGACCACCCTGATACAACAACAATAAAGAAGCACTGTGTGCAATTAACGTTCGACAACGTTCGTATCCAGTGTGTGTGTGTGTGTGTGTGTGTGTGTATATATATATATATATATATTTATATATGTATGTTTATATAGCGGGGTGGGGGGTGGTATAATTGCGCCTACAGGAGATGTAAGGTGCTACCTTCTTTCTGCTAGCCTTGAGCAAGATAGAGTGCGCACTTCCCTCCCTCCCCCCCCCCGGTGTCAGGATACGGTGAAGCCGCGGAAGGCAGGTACAGTGATGGATGTATTGTCTGACGGCCGGGCATCCCGGTGATTGGCCAGCTTTTCAATAGCATTAGGCAGAGGATAACGACTGTATGGTACAAGGGCTAGGACAACCCGCCCAGTATGAGCACTAACTGCAAACTATTGTAGGACACCTTTGCAAAATAAAATCATAGAAAAAAAAACCGAACTCTCATCAGTGAACAGCGTGAGGGTGGTCTCTAGAGATAGCGATCCCTCGCTCGGTAGGGATGATCATGTGCGACAGGTGATCCCGGATTGTCACCAAGCGACTGGAAGCAACAAAACAACTCTGAACATTGAGACGTGGAATGTGCAGACTTTATATCAGACAGGCAAACTGGACAACGTCAAATGGAAGGGAGCTGGAGAAAAGAGAGGCCAAGAATATGGAATGATCTACTCCAGAGGAAATGACTATCAACGTGGAGTTGCTTATTGCTAGATAATGATTTCTCAAAGGCTTTAAGGATTCTGGGTAGTAAATGACAGAATTATCGTAGCAAAGCTGAATGGAATTCATTTTGATATTGAAATCATACAAGTATATGAATCAATAGCAGAAAAAGTCGGAGAAGTAGTAGAATAGTTTTATGAAGAACTAGATAAAGGTTTGAAACAACTAAAATCCCAAGACATCAAAATCGTCAGGGAGGACTTCAATGTAGAAGTTAAAAAGGATAAGCTTGAGAAGATCATTGGTCCTTTTGGTACTGGCGAAATGAATGAGAGAGGTAAAAGAGAACAAATTAACTGCAACAAACGTATGATTACAGAACCAACCGAGAAGAAGTGGACATGGAAAAGCCAAGGAGATCGATCATCAAATCAAATAGGCTACATCCTCATCCACGAAAGATTCACAATCTCAGTGAAACCATCAAAGTCCATTCCAGGGTCAGACTGTGGAACCGACCGTGTTCCAGTCATTTGATCTATGGAAATGAAACTCACAAATCTCAAGAAATTTAATAGAACACCAAGATTGAACTTAAACATCCTGAGGACTGATGAAAATCTGAAAAAAAAATTGACAATATTAGTTAAATATTTGAAAGTCTGGACAGTTTGACAACATCTGAAAAAAGATGGCCAAACATGAAGGAAAGCATTCAGCAACAAGAAAAGAACTGGGGCCAGAAACAGCCAGAAAAGAGCATAAAAGGTGAATGACACATGATATACTCAATTTAATGGAAGAAAGGAGGAAAGCACAAAGTGATGATGAGAAATACAAAAAAATTTACCAGACAATAAAGAAACATAATGAAGCAAAAGAAGAATGGATTTACCCACCATGCCAAGATATAGCAAACAAACGCCTTGGGTGACACTAAATACATGCATAAAAAATGAAGGAAATAAATGCAGAATCGAGATGTATAAAATCATAAACGGGCAACATCCTCATTACAAGGTGATCAGAATACATAGAAAATCTATGTTATGACACCAGAGGCCCAATAAAAAAACGCCATTGGAAGGACCAGCAATCCTCAAAGAAGTGGAACATGCTAGTAGCTAAATAAAACAAGGAAAGACAACAGGACCTGATGGTATACCAGTGGAAGCGATAACAGATAACAGCCTTGTAAGATCTAGGTATCACAGAGACAAAAAAACTAATTAACACTATCTTAAACACTGAAGAACTGCCAGAAGACATGAAGAAGTCCATAAAAACTACGAACAACTGAGTGTGAACAACACAGAACGATAAGTTTCATGCGCCACCTTAACAATAAAAGAAAACTTTTTTCGGATCGTAATGAAGAGCGTTAGAAATAAACTATCTACTGATATTGAAAATTCACAATTTGGATTGTGTCAGACAGTGGAACAACAAACGCAATATTTACTCTCTAAACCATGATGGAAAGATCAATGGAGGTTCAAATGGACCTTTACTTGTTTTTCAGCGATTACTCAAAAGCATTCGACAAAGTAAAACACGAAGACCTCTTCAAATTGCTGACGCAACTGAGCATAGATGCCAAAGTGCTAGGAATTCCACAAAATCTATATTTAGTACAAGACGCAGCAATAAGAAAAGACAATGGGTGCAGTGAATTCGAGCCAATACGCAGAGGAGTGAGACAGGGGTGTGTAATGTCACCCGATCTATTTAACATCTGCAGTGAAATGATTCTGCGAAACATCAACGACCATGGAAGTGTTAAACTAAATGGACACAACATTACCGATCTGAGATGTGCAGACGACACAGTGCCCATAGCAGGCTCCGAGAATATATTTACATTAATCCTTGATACAGTGTCAGCAGAAAGTGGTAAGAGGGGATTAGAACTGAATATAAAAAAGGAGAGTGCATGCTTGTATCAAAGAAAGGACACATAATCACCGGTAACATCAGCTGTACTAGGGTTCTTAATGACATCAAATCCAAGATGTGCCACCGAAATTAAGAAACGTATTGAAAAAAAAACGTCCTACAAAAGAAGAGCCCAATGCTGAGGAACAGAAACATCTCCATGAACACAAAAATGAGAACTATGAAGTTTCATGTAAAGTCTGTCCTATTGTATGGATGTGAGTGCTGGACAATTTCCAACAAAATCAAAAGAAACTGAAAGCTGCTGAAATTGGAAAGCTTGAAGGGAAAAGAAGCTGATGTTAACAAGAAACATCATATATCGAGATGTGAATGCCTTTGCAACCAAGAAACAGATGCCCAACAGCAGGTATACTAGCTGGCTGATGACAGAGTGGAATGAGGTGTGTATTGCAGAGCAGGTACACGTTGCGACACACCAGAGTGTTATAAGAAATTGTTAAAACAATATGTGAAGCATAAGGTCTGTCTCTCCAACTGAAGGCAAGGGCATAATTGTTCATATCATACAATAGAACCGAATCTCGGTATGGAGAAGTTGCTTGCATAGAGAAAGAGCTTATGGCAAGGGTGTGATGACTAGAATTTTCTGCCTATCTCCTCAAGATGGGAACAATACCCTAAAGCCGCAGAAGACACAAGAATTAGGCAGTACTATTATGTGGTAATAATTGTTGGACGGCACACGAGGAAAGAGAGAAAAAACTGGAAGCAGTAGAGATGTGTTTTTTAGAAGAATGATGAGGGTATTGTGACGGGAAAATGTCCAATGAATCGGCTCTGTGAGAACCTAAGCTTGAGCGATCATTAAATTAAACCATAGGACGGAAGAAACAAACATTTTAAAGATATATTTGCCGACACAAGGGTTTAGGAGACTTAACAATCACTGGAAAGATTGAAGGCCAACGCAGTAAAAGTAGACGTGGAATAGTTTTTGTTGAAAGTCTAAAGACATGGGCAATAAATAAGGGGAACAACAACAACTTTACAAGGTCGGCTGAGAACAGGTTTGAAAGGCGCACCATGATCACCAATGCCTGCTCCAGACAAGTTACCTAAAGAAGAGAAGCATGAAAATTTCCTATAAATATCAGGAGCATTTTTAGTACAATGGTTCGAGCGTTCGAAAAAGTCAGCTCATTTCGGAGAAGAAAAAGTACTTGCGCTCAGGAAAAAGGGTAGCAGAGGACACCTAAAGGCCGCTTTCGATAGTACGGTGTCACACTGTGCGGTGAATTCGCCGTACGGTTTTCCGTACGGCTTTTCCATTTCCATGAGCACGATATTGGTACGGCTTTTGAAATCAGAAACCGTGCGGCAAATTCTTCTCTTCCTGCATAAAGTTGTTTCATTCACTATATTTATCTTTCGAAAGGACTAGACCATGGACTCCTCGAGGAAAATTAAATTACTCTTAATAAATAATGCCATAGAACAATGTTATTTTGACGACTTTTTACTGCCACTCAGTGCCCAAAGTTTGTGTAAAAAAGAAATCATACATTTTGGGTTCATGAGATTTTGAAAAGAAGAAAAGGTTATGGTGCTTATTATCACTTGGTAAAAGAACTCGAGTTTGACCATGAGAAATATAAAGAATATTTTAGAATGACATCTGAACAACTTGAAATACTTTTGAGTTTTGTTGGGCCACTCATTCAAAAACAGTGCTTTGTTAGGGAGTCTATTGGTGAAAAGCAACGGTTAGTGATGTGCATAATGTAAAATATCATTTTCATTTGTTACAATTTTTTTCTAAAAATGTGAAATAATAAACTGAATTTGAAGCGAATGCTATTTGTTTGTTGTTAATTTTTTTTCAAAATTTATTTATTATATTTAACGATAACTGTGAAAACAAATATTTTATTTTTGGTTATGAAGAAATGAAAAAAGAACCCCATTAAAAAACATAAAAAAAAAACATTTTTAGTTAATTACTAAATACAAATTTCATCTTTCAATTTTAGTGGATTTTAAAATTTTCTTTCTGGTAATTTTGTAAGCAACAGAGGTGATGTTCTCTCAAGGACAGTGAATCTCAAAAAAGAAAAAAAATGTACCACAATGACTTCTTGTGACCCTGATCCTGTAGCAATCAATCCTGGGAGTCTGGCACTAATACTATATCGCTTGGTCCTGTTGTCAAAGATCCTTGGAGTCTGGTACTAATACTATATAGTCTGATCCTGTAGTAACAGATGTTGAGAGTCTGTTACTAATACTACATAGTCTGGTCTGATAGTTATAGATCTTATCTTTTCTTATCTTAATACTAAATAGTATGATTCTGCTTTTAGTTACAGATCCTATGCTGTCTGTGATTAGTACTATATAGTATGATCCTGTAGTTACAGATCCTGGAACTCTAATACTAATATAGTGTAGTCTGTTTCCATACTTACAGATCGTACTCTGCCTGGTTCCAAAATTCTAAAATTTGATTCTCTAGGGGCACTAATACTTTAAATTATTGTGTGATCGTCCAGGTAAAGATTTCAAATTGACTGATTCTAACACTATCTACCCTGAATTTATAGCATAAAGACCCTTTTTAGTCTTTTCGAAATACTTTAGAGTGCATTTTCTATTTTATTTGAGCTTAAAACTGATAGCCTTTTTTCTGTTATAAATGAATTCTTTATTGTATGGTCATGATGCCATATAAAGAAACAGATCTTGTGTAATTTGATCCTGTGGTAACACACTCTGTATAGCCTGATCCCGCAGTTACATATATGCACAACCTGATACCTAGTAAGTCTGTATAGCCTGATTTTATAGTAAAATATCTTGAAAATAGCCAGATCCCATAATAAGAGATCCTGTAGAGCTAGATCTCATAGTAAAAGATCCTTTATAGCCAGATCCCATAATGAGAGATCCTGTATAGGGAGATCCCATCCTGTATTTAGTCTAATCATCCCATAGTACGATATCCTGCATAGCATTTTCCTGAGTTAAAGAGATCCTGTATAGCCTAAACCCTTAGTAAAACAGTCTGTATAGCCTCATTCCTTAGTAAGATATCCTTTACAGCTTGATCCCATTGTAAGATATCTTTTACAGCTTGATCCAATAGTATGACATCCTTTACAGCTTGATCCCATAGTAAGATATCCTTTACAGCTTGATCCCATAGTAAGATATCCTCTACAGCTTGATCCCATAGTAAGATATCCTTTACAGCTTGATCCCATAGTAAGAGATTCGGTAAAGCTTAATGCCATAGAAAGAGATCGTTTGTAACCTGATTCTACAATAAGACATCCCGTAAAGCCTGAGGATATAAAAAAAATTATTAACCTGATCCTATAGCAAGACATCCTGTACCCTGACCTATAGAAAGACAGCCTGTATAGCCTAATGCATACAAAGATAGCCTATATGGCTTGACGGCATAATAAGACATCCTGTATAGCCTGGTGCCATAGTAAGAGATCCTGCATTGCCTGATGCCACAGTAAGAGATCCTGTATGGCCTGCTGCCACAGTAAGATACTCTGTATAGCCTGAGATCATTATATGACAGTCTACATAGCGTGAGTCCATAGTTAGATATTATGAATAGCCTGAGGCCATAGTATGACAGCCTACATAGTCCGAGGCCATAGTAAAATAGTCTGTATAGTCTGAGGTCATAGTAAGCTATTCTGTGTAGCTTGACGCCATAGTATGATAGTCTGTATAGCATGACGCCATAGTAAGATATTCTGTATAGCCTGACGCCATAGTAAGACGGTCTGTATAGCCTGTCGCCATAGTATGACAGTCTGTATAGCCTGACGCCATAGTAAGACAGCCTGTATAGCCTGGTGCCATAGTAAGAGATCCTGCATTGCCTGATGCCACAGTAAGAGATCCGGTATGGCCTGCTGCCATAGTAAGATACTCTGTATAGCCTGAGACCATTGTATGACAGTCTACATAGCGTGAGTCCATAGTTAGATATTATGAATAGCCTGAGGCTATAGTATGACAGCCTACATAGTCTGAGGCCATAGTAAAATAGTCTGTATAGTCTGAGGCCATAGTATGATAGTCTGTATAGCTTGACGCCATAGTATGATAGTCTGTATAGCCTGACGCCATAGTAAGACGGTCTGTATAGCCTGACGCCATTGTATGACAGTCTGTATAGCCTGATCCCAAAGTAAGACAGCCTGTATAGCCTCACGCCATAGTAAGACAGCCTGTTAGCCTGATCCTATAGTAGGACAGCCTTATAACCTGACTCCATAGTAAGACAGCCTGTATAGCCTGATCCTATTGTAAGACAGTCTGTATAGCCTGATGTTTTAGTAGGACACCTTTATAGCCTTATACCATGGACAGAGATCTGTACAGCCCGGACAGTAAGGTACGACTGTGGGTAATTGCGGGTGTGGAGAGGGAATAGTCTTATTTCATTCATTACTGTCTCCTCAGATAGTTTTTGTGTGATTTTCTACTGCTTGATCATTTGGTGATAGCATAGCGTATTTTCTTTGGCTTGACTTTTTACTATCTAATTGTGCACTGTTTGATCATTTGTTCACAAATAATAATCAAATATTGCTGTTTTATATTGCTTGCACTGATCTTTTTTGCATGATTATCATCATTTAGTTCTATAAATGTCAATTTCTTAATCCCTTACCTGAGGATATTTATCATTCATTCCTTTATATGTTTTTTTTTTTATTATTATTATCATTTTGGACTCATTACTACATCATACTATAACGATTATCCTACCTCTTGTGATACCATATCGCCAGATCCAATTTCACATTATCCTATGTCGCCTCGCCCCATAGTGTAACAGTTTATATTGACTAATCTCACACTGCCTAATCCTGTATAGCCAGGTCTCATATCGTCGGATCCCATAGCGACTAATTCTATATCGTCTAATTCTTAACAGTTTGTTGATGGAGACCAACGCCTTAACAGTATGAACACAAAGAACCTTACCTGGTTATCTTGTCTCCAGGTCGGGTATGCTCGACGTCTATGCCATAGCGCCTTAGCCTGTCAATTACCGTTTCATTTCCCAGGAAGTGACCTAAGAGGAATTTATTTCATAGTTGTAAATTACTTACTTAATTTACATGCCATTATTTAATTTAATAACCTTAAATATTTTTAGAGCAAAGACAACTAAACAAAAATAATTGAGCAAATTATAATTAAATTCAAACGTTCAAAAAATTCAACCACGAGTAAATAAATGTATATCTGTAGACACGAAAAAATGAATAAAATGTTAAACATAAAGAAAGCTATTGAAATTATTAGATATCAATCAAAAATGCCAATGCTAGTTGTACATGTTGACAAAACTTACAGAAAGCATATAACAATAGTCATCATTTAATGAGAGGCAACTCGGGTCTCACTTTCTGATATTTTTAAAGCTTACATTGTAATACGGGTCTAATCCTATGATAGCAGAATGTAAGAGCCAGGAATTGCGTCTTCTCGTAGACTATCAGGTATCGAGATTAGTCCTCGGAGGTCAAATATTGCATTGGAGACTTTGCAGAAAAGTAAAATTTTTCAAGTTGTTTTTCTTTTTTCACAAAGCTTTTGTTTCAAACATTTGAAAGCCTCTTATCTCCGCTAGGAATCTACATAGATCTATATATTTTCACTATTGCCTTTCTTACTTTTGGTCTGTCTGTCGGCCTGCTCTCTCTCTCTCTCTCTCTCTCTCTCTCTCTCTCTTTCTTTCTCTCTCTCTTTCTCTCTCTCTCTTTCTCTCTCTCTCGCTTTATCTATCTATCTATCTATCTATCTATCTATCTATCTATCTATCTATCTATCTATCTATCTATCTATCTACCTCTCTCTCTTTTATATATCTATCTATGGAACAGGTTGTAGAGTTAGAAGCATCAATGATTGTAAATTTCGTCAAAGATGAGACCTCTCTCTCTTTTATATATCTATCTATGGATCAGGTTGTAGAGTTAGAAGCATCAATGATTGTAAATTTCGTCAAAGATGAGATTCTCCATAATTGAAATGTAAAAAAAAATCCTCCTTTATATTTTCTAAGAAGCAAAAGATTTAATGAATTATGTTGTGCCTTTCAGAGAAAAATCCTTTCGTTTTCTCAGTAGGGTGTCAGAGTACAAGCTTTTCATAGGCAATGTTCTGAAAGCCTCGATGGCAATGAGAAGGTCCGAAGATGTACAAAGTTCAGGGCTCTCGGAAGTGTTTTGTTGAAAATCCATATACACTAGATCCCTAGTACGATTTGGACCGGACTAGGGTGCGGTTAAGCTTTAGAGAGGTGGCTCTATTCGCATCCCTGTCCGTAGGGCCCACAAGGTTTACTAAATTTAGTGCTTCAGGGCACTTAGTTTTCACTGGCATAGCGTGACTATTTAGATTCAATTTATATTATGGTAAAAACGATACATAAAAATGTTGCCTCACCCTTCATCAGGTTGGCTGTCCAGATGAAGGATAGGCTCTGTATTCTGTGTCTGTGTCTGAAGAAATGAACACAGGTGGTCTTCGAAACCGAAAATCAGAAACCGTTCTCGACGCACACTTCTAAATATTATTTATACACAATTGGATGGTGCCCTCAAGATGCTGCACATGTTTATCTTCCGCACAGATGGAAAATCATCTGTTTGTTTGTTGTTTTCTTTTGTGTTTTTTTAAAGAATAGGGGGAAAGTACTGCCTTGGGGAACATCGTTTTCTTTGTGATGGGAGGCGGGAGCCGTATACTCCGCTTTAACTTTAAAATATCAATCTTTTAGAAAGCACAAAATAAAAATGGGCAATCGTGCTCTAAATTCGATGTCGAACAGGTCTTTTACAATTCTGTTTTTCCAGGTGGTATCATATGCTTTTTTACGTCGAAAATAACTGTCAGAATTTTTTTCTAGCGAAAGCCTTTTGAATAAAACGGTTGAACCTGACCAGGTGGTCCAATGTGCTATGGTCCGTCCTGAAACAACACTTAAATTTGACAGCAGGTTTCTGGACTCAAGGACATGGACCAGTCGGTCATTCATCATCCCCTCGAGGATTTTACATAAGCAACTTGTCAGCGCAAAAGGCTTATCGTTAGAGAGATGCAAAGCCTGCCCCCAAGAGTGAGGAATGTCTTCGGTAGTCCAAATATTGTTGAACTTTTTAAGTAGGATACGCAGGCAGAGCTCAGGAAGGTGCCTCAGGAACTGATAGTATACATAATCACCGCTGCTGATTCATTAGCTTTTTTCATTGATATCTTTTATTCTTACAGAAGATAAAAGGCGAATGATATGCCGACTGAACATAGTTTGCTCTTCAGAATTTCGAATGATAAGATCATTTTAAGATATGAACTCCTCGAGCATTCTCTCCCGCCCATCCCGGCGGGAGTCCCCCCTTGCAAGGCAATGCGCGTTGAAATCTCCCAGAACGAGAAAATGCATCAAAAGTTGCCCGAAGAGTTCCGCAAGTGAACTTTTAGTAATTGAATGTTGGGAGACATGTTAGTAACTTTTCCAGGCCAATTGTTCCATATCTGATGAGGAAGGCTGCCTCGCCGTCAGGAGACCCACCCCTCGAAGAATCAGGGTGTAGCCTCAATGCGGCGACTGCCCCTCTCTAAGCCTGCATTCCTGCAGAGCCAAAATAGCCGACTGCGATCGACTCAGCAATAGCTTCAGTTCCTCGAAGTTGCTTCTAAAGCCGACAATGTTTCATTGAATCACAATTAACGCAGGCTATTTATTACAAGGAACTACAACTTTCAGTGCCTGCAACAATAAGAACAAATCCAAATGTACCTGATCAAGCTCATAAAGGAATGATAAGCTGTTACAAAGAACAATAACATTCAGTGCCTGTAGCAACAAGAACAAATCCAAATGGACCTGATCAAGTTCACAAAGGAATGATAAGCTGTTACAAAGAACAATAACATTCAGTGCCTGTAGCAACAAGAACAAATCCAAATGGACCTGATCAAGTTCACAAAGGAATGATAAGTTGTTACAAAGAACTATAACATTCAGTGCCTGTAGCAACAAGAACAAATCCAAATGGACCTGATCAAGTTCACAAAGGAATGATAAGTTGTTACACGGAACTATAACATTCAGTGCCTGTAAAAACAAAAAGAAGTATCCAAAGGATTAAGACAGAAGACAAACTTAAATTACTGAACAAAAACAATTTCACTCCTTTCCACTCTCTTTTTCATAAAGATACAAGTAGTTACATAGGTGTTACGACACCTAAACCTAAGGGCCAAATGTCCGACACCGTTACAAATATAACACAATGATCTCCTAGAAGGAATACTAATATTGGAAGTCCATTCGAGGCGCCCAAGAACTGGCGATCGGGAACTTGACGACTGATCGCCACTCGCCGCCGAGAACAAGACTTTTTGTATGACCTTTTTAGCAAAGGGTTTATTGGGATGAGAATTTTTATACGTCGAAGCGTGGGAGACTAAATCTCCAACATTCTCAGGCTTCCTGTCTTTAATGAAAGCGACAAAGTTACTATCGCAATTCGATAGGATCAAATCGCTAAGAATTAGGAAGTAGAACGAACTATACGAATCGACCTCCGCCAGAGAGATCCAACGATCCAAAAATCGCTTCGATCTATATAAATACGACTCGAAAGTTTCATCCAACTGTGGGGTGGAGGCAAAAAACCCATTTTGGCACAATTGAACTTTTGTGAAAGTTTTAATTTTATAATATCATAGTCTTTTGACTCTTCTGGAGTCATTGAAGAAATCACATTCAGAGCATCTCCAGAAATTAAACTCAGTAAATATGTCCACCACGAGGATTTATCATATGATAGAAGGGAGCATGTTCTTTCAAATTTCTCAAGAAATAAATCTACATCTGAATACTCCGACGGCGTCAAGGCAGGTAGTTTCAATTTAGGAAAAGATATTCTAACGCCCTCACTGGGAGGTTGAGCCGTAGCTTGAGCATCGAATTGTATTTGCTTGGTTATTTTCTGTTGTATGGCTACACAGCCTGACGTTTAGCTGCGCGCTCGTCGCGCTCGAGCTTCAGCCTCTGCTCCTGCTGCTCGGTCTCTCTGTCCACGCGGGACTGGACCCGCTCTAAACGACTATACTTGTCCACTCCAAGTTTGTCAGCTAGCTGCATATGTTTTTCATACATATCCATTATGATATTACAACACACATAGCCAAAAGGGTTCTTTTTCGTTAAAAAGGGTGTCCCCTCCAACAATTATTACGACCCCAATACGCTAAGGGCCGTCAAGCTGTGTGCCGAACCACAACTAAGATATACAAACAAATCCAAAGCAAACGACTGGCCAGAGGAACGTAAAAAAAAGAAATTCTTACGGACGAGTTTTGTGAGAGGTAGAGTAATGTCCGAAAAATTGGGAATGAAAGATATGTAATAATTTAACAAACCCGCCAGGCTCTGAACCTGTTTCTTAGTGGTAGGTGAAGCAAAGGACAGGACTTTCTTTACTTTAATCGGTAAGGGTAGCAAAGAAAAATTTGTCACGACGTGTCCGAGGAACACAATCCTTGTTTGTCCAATTTCAGGGTTAACTGTTAACCCATGAGCTCTTAGAGCTGTCAAAAGAGAATGTAACCCACTAGGGTGTTGTTACCAATTACGTGTGTGTACCAAAGAGTCATCGAAATAAGACAGTACATGAGTAGGTCTTTTTAGAATAATGCGCATTAGGCGGCAGAACGTTGCAGGCGCATTAACCAACCCGAAGGGCATTCTAACCCACCATTCTCTATTGCGATGAATCCGTTTCGTAATTTTGCATGTTCTTTTCCAAACACACGAGTCATTCAAACCTTAATGCAATATACATAAAAATGTGAGATTTAGCTTTTTGTTCAATGACATGCATCTCTTCCCCAGGAAACTCCATTACTTCAAAATCAAAAACTTTAGAAAACCAAAAAACTAGGAATCAAAAACTGCGGCACTAAAAATGCGTCCACAAGTAAATAAAAATCACTTCGTCGATCTTCTTCGTCAGTAACGAATTTCATATTTTAATTGGCGCTTTGATAGCAGCAAACAGAGCTTGTTTAGCATGAGAAACGTTTTGAAGACTGTATAACATGTGCCTGGTGTTCAGTGTTTACAGCGTGAGTAGCATATGACAGTTCTTACCAGCACCAAAAGCGAAGAAGAAGCTGGTCTGTGAGTGTTGTTCGATAAGATAAGCCACGCGCTGAGCCATCCGTTCGTTTCTCTTATCGATGAGCTCCTCTTGAAAGTAGCGCTCTATCAGCTCAGCCTTCTCCAAGTCGTGTGGCAGCAGCGACGTATTCATCAGTGTCGGCACTTGAGTCGTGTCCCTGGAAACAACGACAATAACAACAACAACAACAACAACAGCAACAACAACAGCAACAACAGCAACAACAACAGCGACAAAACCTACATTATTTCAAGAACAATGGTTTTTAGAATCGTAATGGCTACTTCCTAATCGCCTTTGATAGAAAACGACTAAAATCCTGTTTTGGAATAAGATGCAATGGAAGTTGCGTACCACTCAATGCATATAGTGAGAACCCTAGCGCTGAATGTAACAGAAAACTAGACTTAGGGCTTGCTTTTAAATGCACGTCAATTCGAGAATTCTAGAATGACCCAGTTAATGGAAGTTTAGTTAAGCAAAGCGAACGAGAATTCATTACGTAAAAGAACGTGACTAATGTACTATTTTTAGCCCAAGGATTTCCCTTTTAACTTCTCGAAGAATGCTTTGTTTTGATTTTAGGATTATGATAGAGTTTTCTAGATCTATATTTTCGAGCATTCTACACATGCATTATGGGATAGATTTTCAGAAATTTGTAGAGTTTCGTTTGGAAAAGGTATAAATACCGGGAGAAGATTGGTGAAAGTATCACACAGAGTACGCAGAGAGTTCACAGAGATCACAGAGATTGCAGCAAGATCATTGTATAGCGATTACGCATATTCATAGACCTAGATCTAGTTTTTTGTTGTTTTTTTTTTTTTACCGACGGCCTATGTGAATATTGTTTGATTTGATTTCCTGCTGTTGAGTTAAATAAACTCAGTTTTTTAACGTTTTTTCACACAATCTCCAGCGTTCCATTATTTTCAGCTAGATCTATATAAATCTAAAGAACTCAACGTCTTACATCAGAGGCATTATCTACCTTTTATTTCTGGTGTTTTTGGCACTGGACATCTTTCACTTTCACAAATTTTTGTAGATGTTCCCTGCCAATACTAAGATGACATAAAAATTATCTGCCGTTGCATAGTTTTATTTATTTCCTCACTCATTTCAACATTATGAAAAGTCCCTCCATTTCATAGACATATAGAAATTACATAAATATGTCTAAAAAAGCACATTCCCAAATATTGAATCTATTTTATCCTATCCGTATGATTATATGGAAGATCCCCACATTTATTTGTACGAATAAATTTTGTCGTTACTAATTCATAAATATTATTTTAATTATATTTAAAACATCGGTGCTTTGTTTTGGATTATACACATTCTTATAATGTGGTTATACAGTTGAAGATCACTAGCTAAGGTTTGTGCATTATAAACAAAGAAGAACTATGATTATGGACTCGCAGATCACCACTTAAGGCTTGTGCATTAAAAACAATTAAAAAAAATATATTATACAGTAATAGGTCACCGGCTGAGGTTTGTGCACTACAAATAATCTAGGAACATGAAAATAGAGTGGCATATCACCGGCTAAGATCAAGAACATAGTTATACAGCGGTAGGCCAAGGTTTGTGCATTGAAAACAATCTAGAAGCATAATCATGCAGTTGTAGATCACCGACTACAATTTGTGGTCTATAAACAATCTAGGAACATAGTTATACAGTTGTAAATCACCGGCTACAGTTTGTGCACTGTAAACAATCTAGAACCATGACTATAGAGTTGCAGATGATTAACAAGGTTTGTGCACTATAACTATCTAGAAACAAAAATATAAAATGGTAGACCAACATCCAAGATTTGTGCACTCTAAACACTCTACAAGTAAGTTTATAGTTCTGCAGGTTTTGGCTGCGGTTCGTACACTATGTACAAGCTAAAACATGTTTATTCTATTGAAGATAACAAGCTGTGTTTGTTTGTCCCC
Source organism: Plakobranchus ocellatus (assembly GCA_019648995.1). Taxonomy (NCBI): domain Eukaryota; kingdom Metazoa; phylum Mollusca; class Gastropoda; family Plakobranchidae; genus Plakobranchus; species Plakobranchus ocellatus. The sequence goes on from BLXT01002709.1 coordinate 33,077, forward strand.
AATGAAAATCTAACATGGTTTTACTATTGCTGATCAAAGATGTAGTTTGGTGCGCAATGAAAGATCTAGACACGTGGATGAACTGTTTTCTATTAACATTCTAGGAGCAGGTTGTACTGTCATAGATGGCCAGCTCTAAATATCCACGCTCTATGCTTTCATATATCTTTTTTATAAGTCAAGCTAAATAACTTTCAGGATGAGGTTTTAACTTTATTAGTAGTGCGCAAAACATTGCGGTGAAAAGTACTGTTGTTTGTCAAAATAAGGATTAAGCATAGAATTTCAAGTGAGTATAATACTGAAATAAAATAATGTTGCAACCGTTTAGACGGAAAATGTGAAATGCAGTGATGAGACGGAATTTCAACTCGCCACTAAGACTTTGACCCCTTGAACTCTGTTCCCGTGGCCCGTAAAGCCCCGGTAAGAAAATCGACAGCTGCTGATCAGAGAGCTCAGTCGACTCTCGGGATAAAAGTAATATTGTGAATTGGTCATCTACTGTTGCTAAAATACTTTCGAATCGCTAAGCGTCAACTGCGGCTTCTGATTTGTAAAATATAAGACATAATAAGTTTAATTTCTGAACTCATTTTTACCCAATCTACTCGTTTTCACAGTATGATTTTGTCCCCAATAGATAATTAACTATTTCTTACTTAGCGACGGCGTTCGATTCATTTGGATTTACCTTAGAACTGATCTGCTAAGTCACGAGAATAATCTCAGCAAACTAGAAAACATACCTTATTCTCAGGAAAAATCGCATAAATATCACAATCTGTTAGATTTACATTCATCCAAATGTATTGGAGACGGAAAGTAAGCGACAGAGCGTTCGTGTTTACGTGACAGCTCAGAGAAAAGCAGCAAGTTGAGAGCACCTGCTGAAGAGGAGTGAGTTGAGATCGCCACAGTTGTAGTGCTGGATGAGCGCCGAGCTGCTGCACTCGGGTCGGACGTTCGCTTCCCGCATCACTTCCCGCTGGAGGAGCGTCTGGTTCAGGGCAAAAATAACCTAGAGAAAAAGAGTAATGCAGAGAGGTGAACAAGATGCCTAGGGTCTGGAAATCTTCTGGCCGCAAAGAAGATGATATGCAGAAAGTGCCCAGATTTTAAATAATGACATGTCCAGATTCTCTCATGCAAAAAAAAGGGAAAAAACGCGTTTAGGTGCTATTAAAAAAAAAAAAAATTAGATGTTACACTGCATAGAAGTCGGCAAATCCTCTGAAAAAAAAAAAAACAACCCAAAAACATGAACATTGCACTTAGGATATAAAAACGACAGCATGTTATTGGACGAGTTCATTAAAATAATTATCGAAAAAAAAAACTAAGAGAGCACAACTTCGAGCTATAGCCATTTAAGTTACCAATTTTGTGATTTTTTTTTCTTTCTCTAGCCCTTTAAAGAGGGAAATACAAAATACAGTTTTCGCTTTCACTAAAAATTTTGGGAATCTCAGTATCGATACTCATTTTGGGGAATATCGGCACTGTATTATTTACTTTTGATCCTGTCGAATAGTTACCATTTCAAACTAAACCAAGTTGTAAAAGTGAACATGAATGCCTTCGATTCTACGAAGTGCCAAACTTAGAGAAAATTTCGATGTTTTTTTTGTTTTTTTTTTTGGATATATCTCTAGAAACGTCAACTGAATTTTTCAGTCCCTTTTTCTCGACAAAAAAAAAACCATCATATCTTTTCCGGGTTTTACTGAATGGTTTCTTCAAAACTGGTAGAGCCATTGACATTGATTGGTCACTCGCTTCCTTTTTCCCTCTACTCGCTGCAATAGAATTGTTAGTAGTTGCGAAGAGAAAGGTTTTAGTGAGAGCACAGCTTTCTCTCTCTTTCCATTACTATTTCTTTTGCTCTCTCTTTCTTTCCCTCGCCCTTTCTGCTTCTCTCTCTTTCTCTCTTACTGTGTCTCCTACCCTGTCTCTCCCATACTATTTCTCTATATCTTCCTCTTTCTCCCCTAATGTTTCTCTTGTTCTCTATCCCTTACTGTTTCACTTGTTCTCTCTCTCCTTTACTGTTTCTCTCGCTCTCTCTATCTCTATCTCCTCTCTTTGTCTTTCTTCCTTAGTGTTTCTCTTGTTATCTCTCTCTCTTTCTCTCTCTCTCTCTCCCTTACTGTTGCTAATGTTCTCTCTTACACTTAATATCTCTTTTGCTCTGTGTCTTTCTCTATCTCTATTGCTCTCTCTCTCTCTCTCCCTTGCTGTTATCTTGCTCTCCCTCTCTCTGTTTTTCCATTTATTTTTTCCCTTGCTTTCTAGTTCTCTTCTTTACTGTCTCTCTCTCTCTCTCTCTCTCTCTCTCTCTCTCTCTTTTTTTTATCTCTTTCCCTTTCTGTTTGGACTTCTCTCTCTCTCTCCCTTTCTGTTTCTTTTGCTCGATCTTTCTCTCTCTCTCTCTCTCTCTCTCTCTCTCTCTCTCTCTTATTGTATTTCTTGCTCACTCTCCCCTTCTTTCTCTCTGCTCGCTGTAACAGCATTATTAGTAGTAGCGAAGTAAGAGATTTTGGAAAGAGCAAGGCACAGGCAACTGGAATCTTACAAATCATTTGGTTCGGATACTTGGCTCAAGCGCCATCCCGCTGTGCAATGAGCAGTTTCAACTTTATGCCATATTTACAAACATACGTACTCGTTCATAGTTATGAATGTACCAAGGCACAATCCCCTTACAATTTCTCTCTCTTTCTCTCTTTCTCTTTAACTGTCTCCGTCGCTCTTTCTTTCTTATCTCTCGCTCTAACCCCCTCCCCCTCTCTCTCTCTCTCTCCCTCTCACTCTTTCTCTCTCTTGCATTCTTTTTTTTCTCTCTCTCTCTTACATTTTTTTTCTCTCTTTCTCCCTCTCTTTCATTGTGCCTGTCACTCTTATTTTCTCTCTTGCTCTCTTCCCCCTTTCTCCCTCTCATTACCTCTGTCGCCATTTCTTTTCTCTTACTCGCTCTTTAGCTCTTTTTTTTTCTCTCTCTCTCGATCTCAGACTCTCTCCTTTACTCTTTTTTTCTCTTGCTCTTTCGCTCTCATTCTCTTTCTCTTACTCACTTTTTTCTCTTGCTCTCTTTCTCATTGTCTCTGTCGCTCTTTCTTTTCGCTTTCTTTCTCTTTTTTTTCTCGCTTTCATACGCTCTCTTTTGCTCTTTTCTCTCTCGCTCTCTCTCTCTCTCTCTTTCTCTCTCTCTCTCTCTCTCTCTCTCTCTCTCTCTCTCTCATGAAATCATACAGCAAATACGCTTGGAAAAAAAGGAAGGCGTTTTAAGCCGCAAAACGAGCAAGTGCACCTACACTCAAGCATCTTCCTTTGCAGACGAATTTCAAACTAGAAACAGATGTTGGAGGTTTTGACAAAATGCTCTTCAGTAAACTCTGATATTTTTAGAAAAACTAATGGCCGGCGTTTTGATTCGTTTGTGTTCAATTAATCATGGGTAGACTTGCGAATACGTGATAATAATACTGTACTGCTGTCTCTCAACGCCTTCTTTTCCTTTTGCTCTCCCCTCTCTCTTACTTTCATTCACCCTCTCCTTCCTCTCCCTTCTCTATCTCTCTTTTTATGATACGCAGAAATAGTGAAGGGCTCAGTTCACGTGTATGTCCCTGTCTGTCTCTAACGGGCCGTATCAATGCCATCTTTTTGTCACTTATACTTTTTGTAGATGATGGTGTTGACCTAAATAGACATAAATCTAGCTTAGAGTTTTAGATTTTTAAAAAAAAGAATTTTTTTTCTTTTGGGCCGATTAAAGTGTCATAAATTTTTAATGATGATTTTTTATTAAGAGGGAATAATTTATATCCAGGCCTGTTTTACCTCTTAATAATGGCTCCTTTCCATCACACAAATCATTAGAACTTTATTCGTCTGTAAAAGTAAATCTAAAATTATTTCTGTTGATAATTCAATTGTAACATAGATAAAAGCACGAGCCCTATTAGGGAGAAAGGGCTGCGGATAAATTATGCTAGGCTTTAAATGAAGTCTCACCTATATCGACCCGTTCATTTCGTCATGAAACAGATGACCCAGGGTTAAGGCATGCATTTCAGGTACGCATTGCAGCTTCGTTTTGACTTTATACACATAGATCGAGATTTCAATGAACCTAGACCTAACGTCATAGATAATTAATTTAGGTTTAATCCTCGGTTTAGACGAAGAAGGAAAATAGCCCGTACATGTACTTTGAACCTCAGGTGATATTCCTGATGTCAATGCTCTGGTGTCAGAGTTCACTTCGATTTCCTTGTACTAAAATTTAGCTCCTCATTTGAGAGATAAAAATGTGCAGATCGTAGTGATTTGCACACGTGAGGTATAAGAAACGGAGCAGCCTCTCCTTTGAGTGATGAGCTGTGATCATCGAAAAATTTGTTCTAAACCTTCGAAAAAACAGAATTCTTTAGAAGGAACAGTTAGAAACAATTCATTAGCACCAGAATTCGTCTAGAATCTTCTGTATGTTTACGCGATTAACACGGACGACAGTTTGTGTTTAGCTTAGTATGACGAAACAAACGTGCACAACATCTTTTCATCGGTTGATCCTAAAACATATTCTATCCCTCCATTTTCTCAACATTTAAATAATCCCTACTTAATATCTTTCAGTTTCAATCAACCTTTAAACAATTTTTCTTTTTCATGTCCATTTCAATCAACCTTCAAATAATTTTCCAGTCTGCTGTCCTTATACCGCTTATCATCGCCGCCCCCCCCCCTCTCTCTCTCTCTCTCTCCCAACCCCTCCTTCCCCAATCTGCTGCCAATCAAAAGGCTGGCCAGTTTCTTATGAAAGAGTTGCCCAGGTGTTTGTATCTCCAGGCGAGAGGTTGCTCAAACTCGAATGATTATATCTCGGTTTAAAACCCACCTAGTCAAACGTCTGGCCAAATGTCAAATCCACGTTTATTGCCCAGCCACGTTTATTGTCAAAAGTGTGGAGAAATGGTTATACCCATTAATCGCTCATCCATCTAAAGGTTAACTAAATAATCTTATCCCCATTAATCAAACTTCTGGCAGAATGTCTATATCCCAGTTTATCATTCACCTACTTAAAGGCTGGCCGACAAATTATATACCTGTTTATCACTCATCTAGTTTCAAGACTGTCCGAATGGTTATATCCCCATTTATTACCAGCCTAGTCAAAAAGCTGGTTAAACGCCTATATCATCGCACATCCAGTGAAAAGCCTTATACTATTTATATAGCGGACTCTATCGCCCACCCAAGACTTGCCGAAAAATGAACGAAAATTTTATTAGCTCAAATGAAGAGCAATTTCAGAGCAGCAATGTCACTTCAGCTATCATTTAGTGATCTTTTCAACAATCTATCAGGGCTAGTTTTTATATCCACTGCCCAATATTTCCAGAGGATACTAGTTGTGCCATGCAGTGGCTAATCAATAAATACTATGCAAACAACCTATTCTTCAAAAAGGTAGAATAGCCGTCTAATGTAACCAAGATTAGCTAATATTATTGATCAATCAAATCTTCTCATTCATACTCTCCATAACACGTAAGCATATCTGGAATTTTCTACTTTTCTGGTCAGTAAGTAAAAATCTAACAATTTCATGTAGTAAACAATGTTCTCACTCTTTCGAGAACCATCTAGAAATCCCTATTTCTAAAAAGGTAAACAAGATACACAAATATTAGCCCTGTTAAATTAAAATAGGCCTAGTAGGGTCCATTCATAATAAATATTATAAGTAAAAAAAAAGATGAGATCAAATTATCAACCATCTCAAGTCCAAATCTACGCTCAGCTCACAACAACCAATTTCGTCACACCTGGTCAACCCTACTCGACCCTGTTCAGCCCTACTCAACCCTGCCCAACCCTTTGCAATCCATCTCAACCTTGCTCAACCTGCTCAACCCTGTCCAATCCATCTCAACCCTGCCCAACCCTGCTAATCTATCCCAACCCTGCCCAACCCTGCCCAATCCATCTCAACCCTGCCCAACCCTGCCCAATGCAGCTCAACCCTGTTCAACCCTGCCCAACCCTAGCCAATCCATCTCAAATTTGCGCAAAGGACAATGTTGCGCCATTATTATTGTTTTTTTGTTGTTTTGTTTTCTGAATAAACACACACACACACACACTCTCTCTCTCTCTCTCTCTCTCTCTCTCTCTCTCTCTCTCTCTCTCTCTCTTTCTCTCTCTCTTTACAATAGGTCCTTGTCGGTGCGCATCAATACTAAATGGTCACTGATACATTGAAAGCTCAAATGGGAAGCTAGTCAATGAGAGCCGGCAAGCGCCAAGTGGTGCGAAGCCGGTGCTAAAGCCTTTGTGAAAAGAAGCGATAATGAGTCTACCATTGTGTGTCTCTGCCTACTTCGTCCGCCTCATGTGATGCGCGAAGTTCGTCCGAAAGTTCGAGAAAATCAGTGGCTGGCGAGTCCAGAAACCGAACCGAGTTGTAATTAAAGCCAATGAGAGTTCCCTTACACGTAAAAGATACGAGATCAATTCCATTCTATTTGTTAGTATGAAGTGCATTTAATATGATAATCATTACATAATAGAAAGTTTCCATAGACCTCCAAATATTTGCTATTTTATTTTTTTTTAACTCATGTATTTTCATCTCTTGTCTCTTACCTTTTTTTTCACATTTTCTTTCGCCTGAACTTTCACTTATCTCCCGCAGCCGTTCCTGCCGATTTTGGGGGCAATTTTCTTGCACTTAAATAACTGATGCATTTTTGGGGTTTCATTTCTGTGCATTTGATTGGTTGATTAAGAGATAGATATAATAATTCAAAGTTTTGAAACAAAAGG
>BLXT01002709.1:78580-90737 GCA_019648995.1 Plakobranchus ocellatus
GGGGGGTTCAAAGAGAGAAAAATAGACGTAGAGAGAGAGAGAGACAAAAGGAGGAAGGTAGAGAGAAGGAAGGAAGAGTGAGGGGTTGCGGGGGAAGGGAGGGAGTAAAGCGAAGGAGAGAGAGAAGAGAGGTTGGGAAAGAGAGAGAAATAGAGAAAGTTAGCAAATACTTAGATCTAAGTCTCCATCAAAGGGCCTCATCGTTCTGCACTGCTCGCTAACAGAACATTACTCTCTACAGCAGCGTATGAGTTTAGCCGCGAATCGACGATTCTTAGACAGCAGCCAAAATTCCAATCCTAAATGATGATCACAATAAATGAGTAGTTTATGTATGAAGCATTCGCATTGAGGGCGGCTATGGTTAGCACATGCTTGATTGGTACTATGATTTCTTAACGCATTCACATAGAGGACGCCTGTGGTTGGCAGATACTTTCGTTATATTATACTTCGTAATGCATTCACATTGAGAGCGCCAGTGTTTGGCAGATACTTTATCAAATCTTACACCTCTCACCGCATTCATATTATGGGCGCCCGTGGGTGGCAGATACTTTATTACATGTAATACCACTCACCGCACTCACATTGATGGGGCCCGTGATTGGCAGATACTTTATTACATGTAATACCACTCATCGCACTCATATTGAGGGTGCCCGTGGTTGGCATATACTTTATTACATGTAATACCACTCACCGCACTCATATTGAGGGTGCCCGTGGTTGGCATATGTGACGCGTTCTGTCAAACCGGGACATAAGGTACCCTGGCCTATTTTGAGATATTGCGATGTAAAGTTAATACACTTTTTTTTTAAGCTAAAATTTTTTATTGCATATTCCGATCCTAAAGACATTAGTCTTGAGGTTTGATATGAAAAAACAGTGTTTTTGCGTTTAAAAATACACTAAATACGGCATTTCTTTGACAGAGGTCTAATTCTTGAACGAGAATTACGCTAATCATAGCCTTTTTAAAAATGATTTTGGTCATTAATCAACAAGCCACTCTGGCATTGTTTGGTATCACTGCAATCGGGAAAACCTAAACTTTCTAAATATAGCACTGTTCTTGAATAGATAAATTAAATAAACTCATCAATAAATTATTGTGCAATATCTTCTGAGACTGCATTTTTCCTTTATTTTGCATTGTTGCGGTGAGTTATAGAATGTATAATGTGTTTTAAAATAAAGAAAACTGCATGAAATATTGTGAAATTTTGTGTGAGTGTCAAGCATTATGTGCTTATTGTGACTGCCAAATTTTGTAGCTCTCGGATAATTAAAACCTATTAGTTGCTATGGAGATATATTCAAAACTTTAAACTCAGTTTTCTCAATAAAACGAGTTTTTGCTTTTCACGTACCAACCATCTTCAAATGCCCATAGCTCAGCCAAAAATTATCCAATTGACATAAACGTGGTGTCACATTAAAGCTTTGGACCTGAACTATACAATGGTATAAATATCTCAAAACAGCCCGAGGCTACCTTATGCCCCGTTTTGACAGAACGCATCACATATACTTTATTACATGTAATACCACTCACCGCACTCATATTAATGGGGCCCGTGATTGGCAGATACTTTACTTACATTATATCTTTTAACGCATTCAGATTAAGGTGGCCCGTGGTTGGCAAATAATTGATTTTAATCCTACTTCTTAACGACGCATTCACATTGAGGGCGTCACTGGCTGGGCATTCGCTTATAAAAATTCATCTTTTAACATATTTACATTTGGGGCGCCCGTTGATCTTGAACCAATGTACTACGAGGGATGTCCGAAAAGAAACAGGAAAAGGGGCATAACTCAAAGAGTTTTGATCAGATAAATTTGAAACTCACACAGATTGAAGTTCAATCTTCCACTACTTCTCAACGTAATCACCGTGGAGATCGATGCATTTTTGCCAGCGCGACAGCAGCGAATTGATACCCACTCGAAAGAAATCAACGTCAAGATTATCAAACCAATTCCTCAATTCACTGATGAGGTCATCTTCTGTCTCGAAAGCCATGCCTCCTAAATGGCGCTTCAAGGGTCCAAACAAATGAAAGTCAGAGGGTGCCAGGTCTGGACTGTGGGCAGGATGAGGAAGAATTTCCCAACCGTAGCGCTGCAGCCATTGCTGTGTAAGCGTAGGCGCACACTGGAGGCAGCAGTTCACGTGTCCAACAATACATGTTTTGAAATACTCTCTTTCTTTGCTGCGAGCGCACATCAAGTCGGCAACTTGTCGGAGCGTCGGAGCTATCCTTTGTGTTTTACAGCCTGGTCTTACGTCATTGGCTCTGTCGGATAAGGGAAAGGGGGCTGCCATTACGTCACCACGCATAATTCTACTGACCGTTGCCGCGCGAACCACGACGCCAGTCTTGTTACGCAAATTATCAGGCTAACTTGTCGGTGGGTAGCGCACAGTAACTGCGACATCAGTCTGTCAAGTTAGCCATGACATGTCGCGTCGCTTCCAGTGTGGGCCTATGCTAAGGTTTGCTGAGTGAGGGGTCGCATTATCGTGCTGAAGCACAACACCCCTTCTCAAGAGCCCAGGTCTTTTGCGACGAATTGCTTCTTTAAGGCGGTCAAGAGTGCTGCAGTATCGGGATGCGAAATGTGTGATCCTCTTAGACATTTTGCCACAGGGTCAGTGTATCAATGCTGCCCGATACTGCATGAGATGTAGGACAGGGTTGCATGGATGTCTGGCATAGGCTTGCCTGTAGAATAATGGGATAGGCTTTTTTTTTTTTTTTAATGAAGTACGTTTGCATAAAGTATGTCATAGACTTGAATGTACGAAGGATGGGATAGACATGTTCGTAAAAAAATATGGGATAGCCTTGCTCTTATGAAGAATAGGATAGGCTTGTTTCTATGAAGTATGGGATAGGCTTCTTTGTATGAACCATGGGATAGGCTTGTTTACATTAAATATGGAATAGGCTTGTTAATATGAAGTATGGGATACACTTGCTTGAATTATGGTGTAGGCTTGCTTGAATGAAGTATGCAATAGGGTTGCTCGTATGAAGCATGGGAAAGGCTTGTTTGCATAAAGTATGAGATAAGCTTTCTTATATGAAGCATGTGAAAGATTTGTTTGTGTAAAGTATGTTCTATGAAGTATGAAAAAGTCTTGTTTGTATGTAGAATGGAATTGACTCTCTTGTATAGAGTAAAGGATAAGCTTGCTTCTATGATGTGTGGGATAGGCTTGCTTGTATAAAGTATGGGATAGGCTTTTTTGTATGCAAAAGTTGGATACGGTTGTTTGTATGAAGCATGGGATATGCTTATTTGTATGAAGCATGGGATAGACTTTTTTGTATGAAGTATAGGATAGGGTTGTTTGTATGAAACTTGTAATATGCTTGTTTGTATGAAGTACGGGATAAATTTATTTTTTTGAAGTAAAGAATACGTTTACTTAAATGAAGGAAGGGATAGGCTTGCTGGTATGAAGCATGGGATAGGCTATTTTGTAGAAAGTATGGTATACACTTGTTTGTATGAAGTATGTTATAGGCTACTTGCATATGCGTGTTTGTATGAAGTATGGGATAGGCTTGTTTGAACGAAGAATGGTGCTCACCGGAAAAATCCATGGATGGAGCGCAGAGTGATCCCGCGTAGAGTTCCGGGTTGTAGAGACCGTGCTAATGGGGCTAAGCGACCACGGTCAAACATTTAGCTCAAGAATCAACGCCTAGGTGGGAAGGGCTGAAAGCTATTGGCGGTTGATGTCTGCCACAGACCAAACAACTGGACATAATCAGCTGTGACAAGCGAACTATGGGTGAGTCTTTTGGATGCTGCGTCCAGGTTATATTCTGAGTTGGGTTTGTGGTTCTACACTATCAATGCTCAACTCTTAGATTTACATATATGCGCGTTATGAATGCATGTCTTTCGTTTGTACAAAGGTTTGAAGGCCAGAGCTGGCTGGATTCTCCGTTCCGTTTGTTCCTGTGTGAGGTTCAGGTCGAATTCGACCTCCCGGCTTTATCGGGGTTAATAATCAACTTATTTCTTGTCAGGGATACAGCAAAGCTGAATAAAAATATTTCTTTTTTTTTCATTCTGACATCTTCATCCACAATTGTGACTATTTCATCAAGTGTCACTAGTAGATAATGTGGGGCAGTGTCCCTGGGTGGTTTTGCCGAAAAGGTATGTGAATCTTGCTTTTTATTGGGTGTTGAGACTCGGTCACTGTTGATTTAGATATAGTATATGGCTTCTAGAATTTGTAGGGTTACTGGTTTTTATTAATTGAATTGTTATAGTTTGTAGCATCGAATGTTTTCACTTCTACACAACCATGATTTAATATCATATTTAATGGCAATAAAATTTATTGCTATTATCATCTTTAATTTAATGCAAAAGTCCGAGGTGCTTGGTTGATCATGAAACGCAAGTGGGAAGTTCAATGCCCGACCATAATTGTTTTATCACAAACTTGCTCTTTTCTGAGTAAAAATTGTTTTGATCACGAAAGACTTTGATACGGAACAAAAAAAAACCATTCCATTATTTTAAAGTCACACTATGGCCAGCATAAAAAAAATATATACTCATGATAAGAAAAATGAACGCTGCGATGTATATCGAAAATCACCTCTTATAGTCTATTTACCAGAAGAGCAGTTTATTTTAAAAAATATCCCGTATGAAAAAACATTCTAACACTGACGTTAGTATGAATTTTAGCCCCGATAAACTTTTGCAATATGCAATGTGGAAATCCAGAAATGACATGCATTTCCTCAAGGTCAAATCCTACGTGCAGCTTTCACACTTCAAAATCGCATGAGCTTCATACTCGCAAACGCTAAAATGGTTTTGCGATGTTGGTGTGTTGTTGTTGACTTTTATTTTATTTATTTATTATTATTATTATTAATATTATTATTATTTTGTAGTTGTGCGTATGATGCGATTATCATACCTAACAAATCGAATTGCAGTAAATTGTAAATTTAGAGTTCGGAATGCTTGAATCGACTTAAGACACAGGAAAAATAGAGAGAGCGAGAGAAAGGGGGATTGGAGAGGAGGAGAGAGAGAAAGGGTAGAGGAACGGAGAGAGAGGTAGAGGGGAGAGACAGAAATAGAGAGAGGGAGAAATAGAGACAACGAGAAAGAAAGAGGGACAGGGAGGGGAGAGAAAATATAGAGGTAGAGAGAGAGAGAGAGCAAGAGAGAAAGAGTCAACGAGAAAGAAAGAGGGACAGGGAGGGGAGAGAAAATATAGAGGTAGAGAGAGAGAGAGCGAGAGAGAAAGAGTCAACGAGAAAGAAAGAGGGACAGGGAGGGGAGAGAAAATATAGAGGTAGAGAGAGAGAGAGAGAGAGAGAGAGAGAGAGAGAGAGAGAGAGAGAGAGAGAGAAACGAACGGAATAGAGTAATCAAATGACAATCTGTGAGATGATCGAGAGAAAGGGCCCACGCCTTGAGAAGTGGTTAATCTGTGGAAATAGTTCCAATCGCAAGATGAGAAGGAGCGCTCGGGCTGGAGAATGAATCAATCATTCATCCACTCACCCAGCAGTGCGAAAGCAGGCGGAGGGTCACAGAGTGCGCACGTATACATGTTGCCTCAGGAATTCTCTTACCCTTTCCAATGTTTAATTTGGATTTAATCTTATTATAACGGAGCTAAACTCAAACGTGTAATGCCATTGCAAATTTTTGCGGTGCGTCAATAAAATCCACAAAGATATAGATATGTTACTCTAGATTATGCCATTTTATGTGAGCATATTTTAAAATCCTGGAGTTGTTTTACGCATTTACAAAACGATATTTTATAACCCTATTTAAACATTTTTAAGTATGTGAAACAAATATTAGCGGGTAGGCATTTGAATCAGCCAGAAAATCTAGTGAAGATACGTTTTTCTGCTTAAACTACACATGAGGCTCCATCAGGGTTGATTTCTAGAACTCTAGAGTAATATACGTATGAATCTGACAGAGTAATTTTATCGAACTCGATTTCTAGATCTAGGCCCGATCTGAATTACACTGTCCATTTTTTTTTAGCCTAGCTCAATAATTAATGGATTAAAAAAAAGAACCTTAATCGGCATCTCATATTCGATCTAATCTTACATATCCGCATCTCATTTTATTACATACAACGCGCATGTTATTTAGATTTAGATGCTAGGTTCACTTAGATCTAGGTTTATGAAGAGGCATCTCATGTTAAGACTTTGACTATTCGTACTCTCTCTCTCTCTCTCTCTCTCTCTCTCTCTCTNNNNCCCCCCCCCCCCCCCCCCTCCCCCACCCCACCCGAATCACGGCGGTATTGGATTCTACTCAGCCGTGCTTAGGACGAGTTATTCAGCTTCTAGTAATAAATACTGCCCTAAATATCATACTCTGCGCTCTTATTTTAAGCTTTCTCTCCTCTCTGTTCCTCTTTCTCGCTCTCCTGCTCTCTATATTTCTTGCTCTCCATCTCTCTCTTCCTTTTCCTCTACTCTGCTTTTTTTTTCTGAAACTCAACAGAGAGTAACTTATTAGAAGTACGAAGCGCAAAATGAGAGATCTTTTTACGGATTATTTTCATTTTAAAAAGACAAACCGGTTTGTAAAGTGTTTTATATGTCCTTACTTGTGTGCATTAAGTTGTTGGTATTGCACTTTATGTAATGAACTCAAAGAATGCATTTGAAAAGCATCGCGTAAGCATTTTCTTACTTGCTGGGGATATGGCAACAAAAATAATGCACTGGTTCCGATGCTGCAAACAAAATATTTAAGAAAATATTAAACAATGTGCTTCGAATCAAAACTACAAAGTGATACTGAAATAGTGCAGTGATCGCAAAGCTCTGGTTTTATTTGTCATAGTATGTACTAAAGCCACTAAGATTATGTGAACAGATGCTCTACCTGTCAACGCATCGCAACAGCAAACAGAAAGAACCTTTGCTGCCAGTGGAAGTACCACAACTACCATGGAACACAGTAGGCCTGGATGTTTTCACTCTCAAAGGTCATGATTACCTACTATGCGTTGACTACTACTCTAAATACCCTGAAGTCACAAAACTTTTTACAAAAACTGCGCATGGAATAATTACAGCACTAAAACCAATCTTCGCTAGACATGGTATACCTAACCAGGTAATTGCAGACAATATGCCATTTAACAGTCAAGAATTCCTCAAGTTTGCTAAAGAATGGGACTTTCATGTTACAACCACAAGTCCGCTATACCCTCAAGCAAACGGTCAAGTTGAGAGATTTGTCGGCATCATTAAGACTGCTATGAAAAAATCACAAGATCCAAACATAGCGATTCTGCAATACAGAAACACCCCCATCACTGGTTTGAAATATTCTCCTGCTCAGCTGCTATTTAACAGAAGACTCCGTGACAACATACCAACCCTGAAGATAAACCTGAAACCTGCCATACCAGCAAAGGCGAGACAAGAGCTTCAGTCAAGGCAACAAAAACAAAAAGTATTTTTTGATCGACATGCCAAGCCGTGTAAACAAGATTTCAAGAAAGGAGACAAAGTCAGGGTCTAGCTCAAGGACAAGTGGATTGAGGGCAAAATACATGATAAACACCAAACTCGATCATACTGGATCAACACTGACAGTGATCAAGCTATGTGCAGACGCAATACACGCTTTATCAGACATGATAAATCACCACCAGCAGCACCAGCTCAGGGTAACAGTGATAGTTACAATCCTGTCCACTCTGACAATGACAAGATTAATCCAAACAACCACCTCAACAAGAATACGCTCACTCAGAGCAAGCACAGCGGCAGTCCCCCCAGCCATGACTTGCTGCAATCTCACAGTTCAGCTAGCACACAAAAAGCTGACACTCAAACTGTAGAGATTCACCTCCAATACAACACTCCCATTATAAAACAAAATGTGGCCGCAGCATCAGACCCCCTCCAAAACTAACTCTGTAGAGTGCAATCACTACTCATACAAGGCCATAATAATGCCTGATTGAAATTAGAGAAATTGCAACATACACTACAGCTGTGGTCACACAATGCACCTTAAGCAAAACAAAAACACTCCATTTTTCCACAGCTTTCAAGAGCACCCAAGGACCCAAGCAAGAAATCTATTACGTTTTAGAGATTTAATGTGGTTTTTTTTTTCTCTCCTTTCTCAATTCGTCCTACTTATATATTTTTTTTTCTCAGAAAAGGAATGAAGACAATTGTACTTGTACATTAGTCGAAAATTGACATCAAAATAAAAAAGTGCAACAATTGAATTAAATGTACATTCTCTTTAAAGTATTATAATCACCATCATATTGATCTCTACAACAACAAAAATAAAAGATGCAGTTAATAACCTAGCCTATCTATACTATTATTAATATCATATACATACATACAAAGTAATGGTTATAATTCATAATCAATTAATTTAATCTGATTATCTAAATGTGAAAAATTATTTATGTTTCTTTTTAATTTTAAATCTATCTCACACGTAAAGTTAATACGAACACTTTTCTTTCAATAAAAGGGGAATTGTCATAGTATGTACTAAAGCCACCACCAATCAGTCTTTCACTGAAGAGCTCTACCTTGTAAATATTGTAACTGCGCAATAAAACCTCTCTTGTTTGATCACATCTGAGCCTTGGTCGTGTTTTCACTAGCTCTCGTGAAAGTTGTTTAATCACATACCCACAGGGTTATAACATTATTAATACTATAAAACTAGCTCGTTGTTTTCACGTCTTCTTGGTTTTCAAAATTTTTTCCTCGATTGTCCAATTAGAGAAGGACAATTGAGATATAGGCGATCAATTGTCACCATACATCAGTGATTATTTGTCACATCGACAATCATTGTTTGACACAGCAGTAATCATTTATCAAATAAGTTCAGCGAGCGTCTATATAAAGGTATAATTTGAGACCTTTCTCGGCTATCTCCTCTCAAACGATATACCTTTATTTTCGTGATAACTGAGAATCAAAGAAACCTCACAGATATTTTATAAATGATTGATTTAAAAAAAATTTTTTTTACGAAAATTAATTTTTGATCTGCGATAAGGACAAAAACGCTAGGCCTAGAAAATAAAGATGAAGTAAACGGTTGAATGCTCTCTTAAATCTAAGAACCATGCTATACTATTAATATTCCAAAGCATTGGGTGAAGTACAAACGAAAATTCAGACAGGACTAAATAGGCATTTAGATGTCCCATTCTAATTGTTAGAGATATGGAATCTCTCTCTCTCTATCTATCTATCTATCTATTCATCTATCTCTGTCTCTGTATATGAGTATATATATATATATATATATATATATATATATACATACATGATTATATGCTTTTTTTTAAATCACAATATATTCCATTATGTTTAAATGTTGGACGAAAAAGAATTATGAATAAGATCTTGGTAGGCCTAAATTTACATTTTCACAAATTTCAAATCTGGATTTAAGAAAGCAACAATGTTTTACATTCAGTTGAGCTTTTCCAAATTGCAATTTAATCTTAAATTTAGGTTTGCATTCTAAATATTTCAGTCTTGGCAATCGTTTCATTCAAAATAAAAGATTCAGGTAGGCCCTAAAATGCGGTCATTTAAAATATGGTGCTTGCGAAATAGTTTCAATGATAATTATGCTTGTAAATAATTATAATTTACAAGCACAATTATAATAGAAAATAATTCGCAAGCACTATATTTTATAATTTTAAAATGCAGTGTATGGTTATTTTCACGTCATTCAACCTCATGATTATGTTCTCGTCTGTTTGAACCGCCAGTAACATGAGAAAACTTGAATAACCACTATATGATAAATTTTATTTCATTCATTTCTTGTTTTGTCTTTCTTATCGGACAGGAACCATGATTCCCCTTAATTGTATTCTGCCTTTCCGATGAATATTTTTTTTTTCAAAGAAAACTTGTACAGTCCTTTAAAAGAGTGATTGGTGATTATTGTGGGTTCAACAGAAGAAAGACAAAAGTACAAAAGTAAGTGTAAGTCAAGTAGTTGCTGCTTTTCTTAGATTTGTTTGATAAGTGTGCGTAGTTAGTGAGAGTGTTCGGTCTGTGTAGTAGGTTTATATGGTAGGTATGATGGTAAGTCTATGTAGGAGTAGTAGGTTTGTGTAATAGGTTTGCACAGTAAACGTGAGCGGTAGGTCTGTGTAGTCGGTTTGTACAGCAAATGTGAGTGGCAGGTCTATGTAGTAGGTTTGTACTATAAATGTGAGTGGTAGGTCTATGTAAGAGTAGTAGGTTTGTGTAGTAGGTTTGTACGGTAAACGTGAGTGGTAGGTCTGTGTAGTCAGTTTGTACAGTAAATGTGAGTCACAAGTCTATGTGGAAGGTTTGTGCTGTAAATATGAGTGGTAGGTCTATGTAAGAGGAGTAGGTTTTGGTAGTAGGTATGAGGGCTAGGTCTATGTAGCAGGTTTGTTCAGTAAATGTGAGTGATAGGTCTGTGTAGTATGTTTCTAAAGTAATAGTAACAGGTAAATCCGTGTAGTAGATTTGTAGCGGTATAGTAAGTGTGAGTGGTAGGTTACATTTTGATAAAAATGTAGGCTTACGTCAGGACAGAATTTTATTTTCCAGTAGAGTCCATGATTCATATATCTCTGCACTCGTTCTGTTTTTTCAACTCAAGTTATCAATACGGAGAAAAATAAAGTAGATTAATTTTGGAGATAGCTACGCTTTCCAAATAAAGAGAAATTATTTCAACAAAACCTCACCTTATTTTGTGCACCTTGGATTTCTCTTCGATTGGACAAGCTGTTAAGCTAGACTTCAATTTGAACTAATTATTTCTCATTATATATAAGTATAACGCATATAAATGACATAACTAAGAGCTGCAGTCTGCGTAAAAGAAAGACTTAGAAAGTTACTGATTAATCTAGATTACTTATCATTACAGGGGCAAAGAAAGAGAACTTCAGGTTCAATAATTTTCAGTTATGAATTTGCTTTTTTTCAGACATGATTACGCTATTATATTTTTATCTTAGCCTTATATTAAATTGCATACAAACATTCGTCATTATTTATAAAATGGTGCACATATAAAAATTATTTTTCTTTCCTTTATCTTCTTTTTGTAAAGGAGCGAGTTATAGAAAATCTCGCTTATAAATTTACATAAAAATCAAGATTTATAGAATTATGAGAACCTAGATATAATCCTGTTATATAAAGGTGCGTTGCAAGTTTAATTTTTAACAATTTGGATCAGATGTACCAGTGCTTTTTTTGTGTGTGTGTGTGTATTTTTTAAATTAGCTAAGTTAGGATCAGCATTGGTTTGTTTTAATTCCNNNCCCCCCCCCCCCCCCCCCAAAAAAAAAAATAAAATAAAATAAAAAAATTACAACACACGGTTAACTCATAATGAAAACAACCCCTTATCGTATTCTTAAGGCAAAGAAAAAAATTTTGCTGCAAAACATGGTCAACTTATAATGACTAAAAGTAAAACCTCTAATCGTATTCTTAAGGCAAAACTGGACAATAGAGTGTCTCTTCCATTCGACATTATGCTCATGTGTATAGACCCTCTTCAACAACAACAACAACAACAACAACAACAACAACTACTACTACTACTACTACTACTACTACTACTACTACTACTACTACTACTACTACTACTACTATTACTACTACTACTACTTCAACAACAACAGCAGCAGCAGCAACAACAACAACAACAACAACAACAACAACAACAACGAAACAACAACAACAACAACACATATATAGGTGAAGTGTAGGTAACAGGCTATGAAGTAAGTAAAAGTGGTAAGTGGAAGTGACAGACATGTGCAGTAATTGTAAGTTGTAAGTGTAAAAAAGGGCTTTGTACTTGTAGTAAGTATAAGTGTAACTGTGAGGGATAGGCATGTGTAGTGAGTATAAGCTGTATGTGTCAGAGAGAGCGCTCTTTAGGTTGTTTAAATTTAAAACCACAAACTGTCCATCAAAAGAATTAAAAAAGCATAAAAGCTTACAAAACTCTGTACCCCTTTTTTTTCTTATTATTCTTTTTTAATCAATTTCACGCAAACGCATTGTATTTTTCTTCTTGCTCTTTTTTTTTTTTTTTT